>JBAMJV010005603.1:0-24575 GCA_037951105.1 Echinarachnius parma | reverse complement strand
TGTGACTTTAGAAAAAAAAATATATGCCAGAGAACGAGTCAAATGAAAACATGCTTGATTCCAGCCCTGATGAGTAACTTTCCCTGATCTAGCCTGTTTCCATGTTTTCCCTGATCCCCATGTTTGTGTAAATTCACTCATGCATCAAGTCCATTGTCAGCTGCTAAGTCAGGAAAGCTGAGCGACTTCTTACTCACTTTCCACTTATTTTGGCAGAAATCAGGCATGTTTTCATTACTCGTTCTCTGGCATAAATCATTTATTTTTTTAGCAAAAGCTGTCATGTAAAAGATAAAAATATGAAATTTTATACGGTGTTTGTCTTTTTTTTAAATAAGTACGTTTACAACCCTTAAAACTCACCCAAAAAACGTCACTCAAACTTGCCAATTTCTGCGTGCAAATGGAACTTTGGTAACACCATTTCCATTGTTCTAATGCAGTCATGCTTGAATTATGTGCCATACGTTGTACATCAAATGAAAGTAGAGGCACAGAGCTTTTCAGACATATATATATCATCAAGGAAATTATTCATTATGACAGAAAATTTCTGCCATGAAACCCGGTTTCGTTTTATCCTGGGACAGTCTGTATAAGTACATCAGATCCACGCCTGACCACGCACTCACGATTCCAGATGCTCGAAGTCCTTGGATAGAAGCCTTATTCACTCGACTAATCGATTGGAACACCCTTCCAGTCAGTGGCGTAGCGTGGTCGGACTGATTGGGGGCGCACGAAAATTATCTGGGGGGGCACACCTTATGTATTTCTATTGTTTTTTCAAAAAAATGTCCCCTTATTGTTTTCTATTGTTTTTTCGAAATTATTGGGGGGGCACGTGCCCCCCCGTGCCCCCCCGTAGCTACGCCACTGCTTCCAGTCCAGCTCATGTTGTTGGCGATATAATAACCCAAAGTCTTCAATCTTGCACATAGCTCATTTCAAAATAGTTTTGTTACTTATTTTGTTAATAAATATTTTTTAGTTAAATGCAGTGGGTCCATTTCATCGCCCTCTAGAGCTAAAATATTGATGTGACAGGCTATTGTTCACCTTTGCAACCTTACAAGCAATACAAAGAGAGAAAACACGGTTACATTGCCGACTTTAGACCGCAGGCTCCATGACATAAATCATTACAAATTATAGCGGCCTGCGATGTATAACAATATTTTTTTGTAGGACCGATCTTGTATTTAATCTCAGTACACTTGATTTGCAACATCCCCGGATCACTTTATGAATGTTTTTTTTGGGTGTTTTTTTGGTTGGTGTTGTTGTTTGTTGTTTTGTTTTTTTCGGGGGAGGGGGGGGCGATGAATGAAGCCAAATCATCTTACCCTTTCACTAATGATGCTCATATTGAGGTTTATTGTCATTACATTTTCAGATTGCCGTTAAAGTTAAGGCATGACGTGCTGAAAGGTGAGTAAAATCAACTTAACCTCAATACTCTTACGATTCATGTGTTTCTAGGTGTTAACCGATAGCGATAGTTTTTGGGATTCGCTTATTGTTATAGTTCCTATGTTAGAAAATAAAGGGTATCTAGCAAACAAAATTTGTTAGGTACTTCTTATTTTTTAACATAGGAAGTATCATTTTTCAAAGCTAAGTATTTTGCTTTAAAAACATGTTCACAATATTATACAAATATTACTATTAATTAAGAACGAATCACCGAACAAATGTAAGACAATTTACCTTATTGGATGTTTTTCTTCTAGCACCTATATATCGCCCTCCAGAAGTTATCAGTGATGATACACCTGGCAACACCAAAACACTGGATATCACAGCCACTCCCTCTGCCGACGACACCGTGGAAGAAAGTGAAGAAATTCCAAACACTATTGTCTCCCCATCTGGCGGAGGGGAAATTTGATTGCACTGGCGGTAAACTTGAGGTGAAACGTTATGGGTTGACGATGACAATTCCTCCTGGAGCCTTGGAAGGGGAACACAGACGGAAGATATCGATCGAAGCTCTAACGCAACAGCCCTTACGATATCTTACTCAAATCCGATGAAATGCTTGCAAGTATAGGTTTCAGATGTTCCCCTGCTGGTCAGACGTTCAATAAGCCTGTTGAAGTGACGATACCACATTGTGCGATTCTACCCAATCCCAGTAAAGCAGACTTTATTCTGATGTGGAAAGAAGGGAATTCGAACGGTCAGTCAGTTTCATAACAACAAACAGCTTGACTGTCTATTAAAAAATATGAATTCGAAAATTATAACATACATGTACATAACAACGAGAAATTTGGGTCAAACTGAATTTTAATAAGTAAAACCTTGCACCAAACTAATAGTTATAACTCCACCATGCTCGAAAGTATATGCACAATTAGAAACGACTAAGTAAAAAGCCTGTTATCATTCAGGAAGAGCTGTTAAATTTTAAAGGGGTCTTCAAAATTCAATTGAAATTATAGCGGTTACATCATACATTGTTGTATTTGTATTAACATAAGAAGCATAGGACAGTTTCGGTTTTGAAAGTTCCCTTTCGTTAAAAAAGATATTTACGATTGAAGTGTTCAGATGTTCAATTATCCACTGGACCGCGAAAACCGTGACAAAGTGAATGCAATCAGTTAGTGAATATCACTTTGCATTTTTGCTCATTACTCAGCCATGTAACGTCCATTTAACTTGAATTTTAACACACCACCCGGTAGACATCAGATAACAACAAAATACATTGTATCACCACTCATCATGTTTGCCCCATGTCAACAACATTATGGCACCCTCTAAAACTTGTTGGTTTCATATCGTATTTAATGAAACAAATTGAGAGAAATCTTCAACAACCAATCAAAAGTCTCTGTTTAATTTCTTTTGAAAAAGTTTAAGCAATTAATACATTTTTGTTTAAATCATCAAATAACCCTGGGGCCCAAGGTTTATTCGGATATATTAAGTAATTTTCAGCTGACTCAGAACCGAGTTTGATCTTATAAAGTGCTTGTCATTGTAATTCTATTTTAAAGTTGTTGCATTACTTCTCACAAAAATAGTTCATACAGCGCTCTCTATAATATCATATATTGAAACTGAAACTACCCCTGTTAGGGGTTAAGCTAAAAACTAAAGTCGTACACATTAAATCCATATAGTACCTCTCTTTGTTGACATGTGCAAAATGTTGGAAATGGTTGTTTAAATGAATAGTTCGTGATCTGTCGTGTCCTCTGAGTATCGGATATGTCTGAGTAATGGGCACAAATGCACATTGATATTTGCCAACTCATCGCCATGATCGCACTGACTTTCTATACAGTAATGACTATCTAGTTGGATAGTTAAAAATCTGATAATTGGCACTTTCAAACTCATCATAACTTCTCTCCTACGTGATCTTTCTTTAAAATGTACACACTGCCCTTGTGTCACTCAGTACAAGAGCATCTTGCGCATCCTTTGTCTTCGTCTTTTCCCTTAAATTCTCGTGTAATAAATTGTCAAAATATCATCATGTCTGAGTACAATGATTGCTATTGTCATATCTATTGTGCTTATACGACCTTTCTATTTTCGTAATCTTCTTAACACTCTTCATTTTCGCCCTATATCTGTCCAACAAATCTTCAATATTTGTATCCATATTTCACATGCTTCCAATCTTGGAACATCTGCCTACATCAGGTCTACGTCTCTGCTCCAGGAATACACTCCATACTATGGGTTTGACCATACTTTTCTTAAGACTATGTGAGACCATGTGTATAAGAATTTCTTTTCTTGTATTGAATGCAGTTTTGGCTAGTGCAATTCTGGTTCGAACTTCAGCTGAGTATCTTCCATCCTCGTTCAATATGTTTGCACTTGTTCGGGAGGTTCCCATTCAACTACAATGCTTATTTCCATTCTTTATTTTGCTATTACTATGACTTAGGAAGCTGCCTAAATCGTTCAACTACTTTAGTCAGTTATTCAATTATGTGATATAGTCCCTCATCTGTATTTTGTTATCATCGCTTGGCGTCTGCTTCCCTGATGGTCTGTATAGGGCATCCCCCAACCTCGACAACCCACAACATCACCAGCATCTGCTTTACCATGGTCTATACATACGGGATACCATGGGGTGAAGACCATGTCGCACTCCCCGCCTAACAGTGCATGGTTCTATCTACTATTCTTCTACATCACTTCCTGATTTGTATTTAAAGCGAGACTATCAGGCTCCAGTCTTTCCAGTCCATTCCAATCTTTGCCAGCGTCTCAAGCAGTTTCTCTCACTGAACACGGTCAAAGGCATTTTCGTAGTCCACAAAGCGTATTATTTGGCCACGTCCTACGCTTATACCTTTCTAACGAAACAGAAATTTTAATTAAAATAAAATGTACATTTTCCACGCACTTAAAAAATATGAGAGAACCTTCCAGATTTGTAATTTATTCAAGTTTATTGGGACAATGCTGCCAGTTAAAACATGAAGAAAATATCCTTTGAAAATAGATTAAAATTAGAATTCAACTTCGATTACTTTAGTCTCCAAAAACCAGTGTATACATATACAGTTTTCCTTTCTAGGTAAATATTAAAGAAAATGTTATATTTTTTCCCTGTTTACAGATGCACCATGGGAAAGAAAGGTCCTTGAAAGCAGCACGGAAGGCATTTCATGCCAGATCACGGAGGACTCCATACGGTTGCAGCTGAACCATTTCTGCGGAGGCCGGTGTGTTTTTTGCAACAACATGGCAGACAAGAAAGTATTGTGCGTCCCATATCTTGCAAATGACCTACCAAAGGACAAAAAGGTCATTCTTCGTGTCCACATCTGCGACAATCTGGAAGGAATTCTCCAGGTATATAAATTGAATATAACAGTAATGTCGTGACGGGCTATTCCCCCATTTTATTTTTTTATTATTGTAATCAATCAATTTAAATCCTGCTCATTTGATTAGTACATGAATAATTTGTCAGTTATTTACACAATCTATATTCTAAAAATAAAACATCCATCCTTTTTTATGTCTAGGATATCGAGGAAGAGGAAAAGCGCGTAAAATTTCGGCAGGTATACCCCAAGAAATGTATCATGGTGTGTAAAGATGAGACGGAATTTTCGATAGAGTGCAAAATTGGCCAGCTGTCGTTTGGCTCAAAGGTAGGTAAACCAAAGTGTCACTTTTGACAAGGGAATAATGGATTCAGTAATTAATCATACATCTAAAAGAATTATTAATTTGCAGCTGTTAATGTATAAGTAAAAATACCAGAAATCATATTACAGCTCCCATAATACATATAACGATTATCATGGCTGCTTTAAATGGAATACGCTCATTTGGCATTTTTAATTTAAGAGTACCCTTTACTTTAAAGGGAGTGTCCACCTATTACAATTCGTCTGAACAGTTTCCACTAGGTGGATGAGGTTGAATGTAACACCTACATACAATTTAATATCAAACGACCCTTTAAAGGGCAATGCTACCTAAGAATAGAGTTTATCCTACTTTATACATCGTAATATGCCTGTTTATTATATGTAACATTACTCCGACTCAGATTTCTGCTTTGGAGAAATATGTGAAAACTCTATCGGGTATACCACTATTCACGCGAACACTGGAGGCCGCCATTATTAGGTTTGTGCGGACTACGGTCAATGATTTGCACTAATGCATTTCAATAGCATCAATTCAAACCATTGTCTGAGTACTTGTAGATGCTTTGAAATCAGTGAAGAGCTTTTTGTTCGGCCCTATATAAGCACATATACGTCAGAGTTTGCAAAGCATGTCGGGTAATTACAAGAACATGGCCGCTCCCATCATCTTTTGCCGCCCTAAGAATTAGTAAAATGTGGGTATGTTCACGTTAGGATTTCATGGGATCCAGGAGGCCAAAATTGCCAAGCTATGTTGTATCACTGAAATAAAATGTCTGTTCACCCTCTAAACGATAATAATAATAACCGAAAGCCATAGTGTCATTGCCCTTTAAATTTGAATTTGAATTCTACGAATAAAAAAACGAATGTGTAGAAAGCATCCCTTCATTAAATTACATATTGGCCATTAAGTGTGTTAAGCATAATGCCACATGAATATTGTAGTTATCCGAGTAAAGGTATTGTATAGACGACATTTGTTTAAGGTATGCCACGAAAATGTCCCGAAAATAGAAAATGAACAATCACAGAGTAACTTTAACGAGACTTAGATATTTTGTTTAGTAGTCGCCCACGCCGTTGTTCGATCGAAATCTGTGCGAGGCTCACACGGCCACGGGGGCTCGCCGCAATGCGCCAGCAGCTATCATGAGCGAATTTGGCACGGGCGAAGACTCGTAATGCCATAAAAACAATGGTCCGTTATTATTTGAGGTCTATAACTCCACGTAAATGAGATTTCAAGTCCGAATGTTATCAGGCAAGCTGTAAGGTGTAAGCTTACATTTTCTTTCCTACAAGACAATAACCACGCAACTTTTGGTTTGCAAAATATTGATTTGATTGATGTCATGTGTACCGTAGCCAATCATCACTGTAAATGGATATGACTGTTTATGATGAATGAAAGACGTTGTCGCATTT
Source organism: Echinarachnius parma (assembly GCA_037951105.1). Classification (NCBI taxonomy): domain Eukaryota; kingdom Metazoa; phylum Echinodermata; class Echinoidea; order Clypeasteroida; family Echinarachniidae; genus Echinarachnius; species Echinarachnius parma. Next base: position 18,003 of record JBAMJV010005603.1, on the reverse strand, counting down.
CAAAACTTCTAATAACAGTTTAAAAATGAAAAATGGAAAACCTCTATTTAATCAAAATAACTATAGTTTCCCATTAAAAAAAAAAAAAATTCAGCTTACCTCTCTTACAAAATGAAATACATTTCCTACAATTCGACAGCCAAATTGCGCATATTATAGCAAAAATTATAATACAATTTACATGTATAATACAAATTTGATACAATGTAGCTGTTTTATTATGTGTTTGACAGACCATACGAAACAACAAGCTCAGGGGCTCGTTGAGGACAGAAAGGTGTTTTATACTGGACCTATCCTCTACATACGTGAACAGCTTTGTCAACGTGTTACTGCACACTAACATTGAGGAAATGCTCTTCAGAACAGAATGTGTGTATATACCCGTTTTATTTTGTTGTTTGAATGTGTGTACATAACTTTTTAATTTATTTTTTGAATAATCACATTATCGATATTTTTTGTATAGCAAACTTCTAAAACTACCTTTAAAATGTTAACGCAATGCATCTGTTCCATTTTAACACAATATCCTCGAGCAGATCTTTTGTTAAAAAAAAAGAACGGAACGGGATACTTGCCATAATACAACCATATGGTGACTACGTTCACTGGATAGGGCATATTTTACAAAGAACAATTATACCAAGAACAGTAATTTTAATGGGAGTATTTTTTTATTATTTAGGATGTCTTTATAAGTGAGACCATGTCAGGTTCCCATTTTTGTCAAATTTTACCTAGCAGGCCCCTGGGAGCCGGGGGTGCTGGCTTTTTGGACTGGGGGGGGGGGGGGGGGGGGGGGGCATAGCACACCTGTGAAAAACAAAGGTTGGGGTGCACAGTAATGTGTACATGTATTATACTGTAGTTGGGTATGCGCAGAATGTATGCGCAGAATATTTCAGAATGGGGGAAGATCAGAAGTGAAATGTCGCAAAAATGCGCCAACAAACTCAATCGGAAGGTCTGACTCTCATATCACGATCTTTCTCAAGTTCAAATTCGTTCGACGATGATCTTAACAATGAAGGGATACTGCTGAATACGGTATCGGAGGGAAGCCTGTTCACTTAACTTTCCAATTACTCCACATTCGTTATGATTATGAAAGCCGGGTAGGTACAGTAAAGGTGAATATTGGGGAGGATCGACAGCGAAATGTTACAAAATGGATTTAATTGTGTGAAATTTAAGGCGTTGCATCCAAAAACGACCTTTTTGTGGAGACATCTTAGTACTTTACTTAACATAATCATTATGAAAGTTAGCATCATGTTGAAGCATGTTAATTTGTCAATAAAATGATGCCTCATTCGTAATGGTTGTGTTATTGAGGTGTGTGCAGTATCTCTGAATGCATGGGGCTCAAAATGCAGGCGCGGATCTACGGGTGGGGGGGGGGGGGGGGGTTTAGGGGGTTTAAACCCCCCCCCCCCCCCCCTTGGGCTGCCAAGTGAAAATGTGATGTGCATAGAAAAACGCTATCATGGGTTTAACCCACCCCCCCCCCCCCCCCCTCCCCTTGTGCTGCCAAGTGAAAATGTGATGTGTATAGAAAAACGGCCATCATGGGTTTAAACCCCCCCCCCCCCCCCCCCCCTTGTGCTGCCAAGTGAAAATGTGATGTGGAAAACATCACTTACGGGGGTTCAAAAGAGCTAAAAAAATCGCCGCTTCGCGGCTCGTGGACGATGCTCCGCATCGTCATTGGTCAAACCCCCCCTTAGCAAAAAGCTAGATCCGCCCCTGAAATGACATGCAAAGTGCACCGTTTTGCTAAACAGGGCATACGTTTTGCTAAAAAACAGGGCATACGTACAATGTCAAAGAGTGCGCTAATATGCCAGTTCTGGCCAGTTTGCATAAATTTGGGGAAATTGTATGCATTTTCAATACATCAAGTTTGAGAGTTTTTCTGTACTGCACACACGCATGCAACATGATAATTACAGATGAGATACCATTTTAAAGATAAATTAGCGAGCTTTCCGATAGTGCAAAATCTTATGATAAAAGAGTTATGCGACATTTGACTTCTGACCGTTCTCCATTCTGAAACGCACTGTGTATTCCCCGATTTGAAATAAATTACAAATAATCATGCAATGCAATGTCACTAAAAGAAAAACAAAATACAATTTGACAATAAAAGTGATATAATCGATCAAAGTTGAGTTTCCGAACTTTTTTGAGGGGTTTATAAAAATTATAATCATATATGTGTTCATTATACAATGTGTATTGTAGTCCCTGAAAAATCTGTCGGATCGGTGAACATGTGGGCGACAGAATCCGATTGTTGAGGCGACGACGTATGAGAGGAGAAAGTGTTGATGGATCTCGGACAGGGCTTCGAAAAAATATTCATGAACACCCCCACCCCCCTCGAAAAATGTTGACAGACACCCCCTCCCTCGAAAATCTTTGGTCGACGAAATATCCCCCTCCCCCTGGATAAATCTTGGGTACGCCACTGGCTTAGGGGCTCACCACCCCTGTGAAAAAAAAATCGTTCCCAGGCCCCTGTTACCAAGTCAGTGCCTGATAAATCGCACTTACTGCCCGTCGTAGCATCGAACAACAGCAATACTCGCGCTATGTTTAGTGTGCATTCAGTTGTGTGCCGAGAGAATGTACATAGTTGCTCGATGCTATGACAGGCAGGAAGTGCGATTTATCAGGCACTGACTTGGTACAAATTGACAAAAATGGGAACCTGACATGTTCTCTCTTATGACGTTCTAATACAAGAACTATACTCCACCAAAATTATTATTCTTGGTATCATTTTGGTATGAAAGATATGCCCAATCCCGTGAACCTAGTCATCATGTTTCCTTATGAAAAGTACCCCGTTAGGTTCTGGGGGCCATCCTGTATAGTGAATACTTATTTATGAGTATTATTACACATTTGTAATATGAACATAATATAACACGTGTACTGCTTTTCGTTGCAGATAAGGCGTTGGATGTTTCTCCCATACCGTCTCCTGAAAAAGGGTATTGTATACAATTTTTTAAAAATAATCAACTCCTATTCAACATGGATTAATTATGCAAATGTATGCAGAAATACCCTTTTGACAATAAATCACTGAATATTGCAAAGAATATGCTAAGTTTGCGCATAAATATTATCTATGAATAAATTAACAACTTTTCAACATTAAAAATTGAGATAGCAAAAATATATTTTCAGTTTTTCTTTGTTTTTAGCATGGGCGTAGATCCGTCATTGATACCCATTCATCAGGGGGGATTATCTATTCATTCATCCCCCCCCCCCCCTGATGAATAGGTATTACGTAAGTATCGACGCCCATGGTTTTATTATGTATTCTTATGTATTTCTTTCTTTGGTCGACTTTTTGAAAATTTTCAATGGAATGATTTATTGACTATTGTTTAACCATTTTCAGCCTAAAATTAAATACTTGTAGTGACTAGAATTACAAATAGTTCAGTTTTTGTGTTTCCTAGGAAGAATTTAATACGTTCAGTTTCAGATTCAGTTTATTAAAACCATGAAACACAAATATAAATGGCAGTTTGATAATTAAAGATGCAAAATGGTTTTGGACCCCATATAAGCAGGAACTTCGAGATTGGGCCCTTTTACAAATGATAAAAATTATACAATTCTATTTTCACGCCAATTACGGTATATTGTCAGTGTGAAACGTAATTGGAATCATGAATCGCGGAATTCAAATCATGACAGGTACCCGAATCACGTGTCCCAAAAAATCACCCTGATTGTAAACATAACTCCTATCATGATTGAAATAACCAGTCTGAAACCGCTCTTGCTCAAACCCATATCGTCGTGACTGCTGTGAAAACAAGAAGATAAAATGATCGAAGAGGGGAATACGAATAGTAAGAAAAAGGTCAATAGAACAGTAACGATAGTGACAAGTGAAAGTGTTAAGCCAAGTGCCCACTGTGCGATTTGCGCCTGTGAATTAGCGCGAGTTGATAGCGATCTCGGATCGGTGTGAATCGCACCAGTTCGCCGCGAGTCAGCCCGATTTTATTGCGTACGCGATCTTTTTAGTGTCCTCTATGCGATCTCACGGCGACTGCCCCTGGGAAATGCCTTGGCCCCATCTCCACGCATGCGTGCATGGTCGAGGATTACAGCCAGGTATTGGTCACTCTTGCTTGTTTTGACATCATAATCCGCTTTTGGATTTTGTTTTAATAAGCTTAGTGCACATTGTGCGATTGCGCCTAGCGATCTACAGAGATCTTGAGTCTGTGGGAGCGATCCCCTGAGATCCGTGGAGAAGGCGCGCAGTGGTCACCCAATGGTCGCATCTGATCGCCGTAACTCGCGTCCGAAGGTGGTGTCGGTAGCGTTCGCCGGGTTTTGCGATTTGCGCCTGTAAATTAGTGCGAACTGATAGCGACCTCGGATCAGTGTGAATCTCACCAGTTCGCCGCGAATGCGATCGAGGCCGATCTGGGCGTGCTCACTATGCGCTTCTGCTTGCGAGTGTGCCCGACCGAAGCCGGAGGTCGCTAGATTTTTTGCCCACTGTGCGACTTTTCCACAGATCTCAGGGGATTGCTCTCACTCTGGCAAGATCTCTTTAGATCGGAGTAATGTTACATATAATCAACAGGAATATTACGATGTATAAAGTAGTATAAACTCTTTTCTTGAGTTGCATAATTGCCCTTTAAGACTTTTTAGAAAAATTTCAAAAAATGCTCGAAGACTACTTTGAAAAAAAATCAGAATAGGATTTTAAAAAGTCTGTAATGATATCCCTATTGAATCATTATTTTAACAAACATTAAATGCACAATTTTTTATGAAAAAGGCTAAAACCAATGATTGTTTTTAAATAGCGCCCTCTTTGAGTTTGTAAACGGCTCTTTTTGAATGATAACAGGTGTTTTGTAATTGTGTATACTTTTCGAGCATGGTGAAGTTATAACTATTACTTTGTACCGTAATCAGTGGCGTAGCGAGGGTAAACGGATTGGGAGGGGGGGCACGAGTGCGAGGGAGCGGAGCCCGAAGGGGAGGGGGGAGGGTGTGGGAGGGGGTGTCCCCCCCTCCCACGGTAGGGAACTTTTGAAAATGTTTACTCGATATAATGCAATCTGGTGCATGCCTTGGAAGGAAATAATAATACTGAATTAAAGAAATCATGACTTAAATCATCTCCCTCATGATAAAGCATACAAACACAATATAACTTACATGTAAACACACATCAGACTCAAATACGCTCACATCGTATATACTGTGCTTGTCTACACTTATTTGGGGGAGGGTGTGGGGAGGGGGTTTACCCCCTCCCACGTGGATAATTTTTTTTAAATTGGTGTTTAAAATATCACTGTAGAAGTATGGTCATTATTGGCATTATAATTTTTATTATGCATTTGGTAAGATTTGTAAAAGATTGAACTTCGAAAAAAGTGGGGATTGTTTGACACACTGAAACACACGCTGTAGACCCATGTGTATCTCTGGCCTGTTAGCGGAACTGTTGTTTCTGGCGTACATTGTCTGGTTAGGTGGATCTGTAAATGATGCGCTTGATGTGAAGGGGGCAAATGTTCTCTAAAATGAGGGGTATTGCAACTGAGCGAAGCGACCAAGTGGGTTATAGTATAGGAGGGGCTGTCCCCCTGTCACTGTAGGAAGCTTTTGCAAATTGGGGCTTTAAATTGTGCGATTTGGTGCATACCCGAGACAGAAATATTTGATTCGTAGTTCGAGCTATAGAATCAAACATACATAATGTTTGCATATTAAAAAGTGGAAGGGACAATCACCTCCACTTTCAAATGTATGAGGGATGGGCATGTCTGCCCTCCCCGTCCCCTGCCGTTTGTCGCCCATTTTTAAAGTACCGCGTGACTAGACCCAATGACACGGGTCCGTTGAGTTAGGTTCAGTAGGTCTATGCTCAACTGATACAGATGTCGACTCTGGAGAAGATGACTGGTGCTCTTACCATGGATAGTACTAGTCCATGCTCTTACAATCATGATCATCAACAGCAGGCCTAGATATGCATCATGATTTAATGAAACGGGTGCATTTGGCTTGAAGAATTTAGTCAAGGAAATTTGAATTTGCCTACAATGTTGGACTACGTAGTGCAGCTATGCGCCTTTATAGCATGCATGAAGGCGTCAAACGGTCAAAATTATCTATATAAGCGGGAGGCAGATGCAGGATCCTACAGAGGCTCCTGGTATGATAAACGATTTACCATGCACTAGGCAGTATGTTAGGCCTATTATACGCGCTCTATACTTCTGAAATCACTTTTTGCACATGTCAACAAAGTTACTAGATCCCTTTAAAGGGATCTAGTAATTTTGTTGACATGTGCAAAAAGTGACGAAGGGTTGATGCAATGTATATTGTTGTTATCTCATATGTCCACAGGGTATTGTGTGAAAATGTCAAGTCAAATGGACATAGCATGGCCAAGTAATGAGCGAAAATGCAAAGTGATATTCACTAACTCACTGCACTCACTTTTTACACGGTTTCAAAACTCCGGTGGAGTTTTTCTTATCTGAATACTTCACGCGTACATATCTTTGTAACGAAAGGGAAATTTGAAAAACCGAAACCGGTCCTAAGATTTTATTGTTAATACGAATACAACAAGGTATGAGAGAACCGCTAGAATAAAAATTGTATTTTGAGGATTTGGACAATGTTACTAAGTCCCCTTTAATGTCGGGTCGTCATTTTTTTTTTTGCCAAACGATTGGGGGGGCACGGGGGCACTGACCGTAATGGTGCAGGTTTTGTTTACCGTACTAAAGTTAAGTTTGACCAATACTCGACTATCCCTGTAAGTGCTACACCTCTCACTCCATAATAAATGAATTTATCAAGAAGAATGTGGTGATCGATGGTGTCAAATACCTTTGAAAGATCCATAAATAAACCCATACAAAAATTACACTTGTCTAGCTCATTTGAGACAAAAGTTGACAAATGTAATACACCATGACACGTTGAATGATTTTTTTCTAAAGCCAAATTGTTCATTTATTAAAAAAGCACATTTTGAAAGGAAACTATACAGTCTATTATGCAATACTTTTTCCAAATCTTTGAGAATATTGATACAATAGCAATGGGTCTATTCTGTGGTCACTCTTTTTTATAAAGTGGTACAACCTTTGCTTTTTTCAACGATTCTGAAAACACAACCAATATAAAGCGATTTATTAAATATATTGCATAATAGTTCTACAAAGCAACTAATTGTTTCTTTAACTACCCAAGGTGAAATATTATCATTACCACAAGACTTTAAATTGATTAAGAGGTGCAAATCTGTCAAAGTTCATGAACAGTAGTAGGTTACAAGAATATAGTATCATCATAATCGGAATTTGAATAGCGTTTAAATTAATTTGGTTTACAATTATTAGAATCACATAATGTCTGACCTATACTTACAAAATATGAATTAAATTGTTCAACAATCGCATTTCTTATAATTGTAGTAAGTTTAATTTTATACACAATTTTCAGAGAATGTAGATGACACATGTAAGTAGCAAATTTCGTAAAGTTGGAATTTTCAGCCATAAAAGACAATTTTTCATGATTTTGAGGCTTTATCCACGGGCACATATATTTCAAGCGATAATTTTCACTAAGTTTGCATAAATAAATCTTATAGAGTAGATTTTTCTTAGAAATCGATCTCAAAATACCAGTTGATATCCATAATTGTCTACATTAATTTTATTTAAATTGATCATCTATTACAGGAAAACAAGCATTGTATAATAAAGTAATTTTTTTTCAACAAAGTAATCATAACTAGCATTTGTATCAAGACACATATAGATGGGTGACCAATCAATCTGGGATAATTGAATACATTATATAGTACATTAATCACAAAAGTGAGTGTTTTGGGGGCCGACATTCATTTACAGATGGTCACAAGAACCTGGTCGTCGCAAATTTGGTATCAGAAGTTGCGCAAGACTTTAATGAAAAAACTCGTGAAATCTCTCGGCGTTATCTGCGCGTGTTGCGGAATAATCACGCGAAACGTCGGGGGTGGATGTTGTACTATATAAAAAGATAGCATATTATTGTTCTTGTATTCTACATTCAATGAATTCGTCATATATATTTGATGGGATACGTGGGCTAATAGATTATATAGATTTATGAGAAAGAAAAATGATTTAATGGAATCCGTCCAAATATCATATTCATGCTTCATTCAACGGGTGTCGAAAATGAATTTACTAGTAAAATTATAGATACATTTGTTCTCCTGACCGCTTTACTTTCATTTTCTCTTCAATCAAACTCTTAAGCAGAAAAAATACTCAATACTCTAAAGAAAACACTTTATATGAAATAAAAGGATACATAATTAGACTTTTAGTAGAAAACCTTATTAATTTCATTTGTAATCTCCCATTTCAAACATAAGCATCTTTACACGAGTTCTACAACACTTGCTGCTGTCGTTTTCTCTCACATGTACATGTATAATTATCACTATAAAGCAAAACAACCTACTGTACGTGTTGTGTATGTCTTTACATACGTTAGCATAACTTATTTATAGTACTCGTTTACATTTGTTTAATTTATCATTATAGCTCGACTGACATCCCAGATCTCACACAGAAACAAATCGGCAACTTGGCTTTGCAGATACCACATGACAAGTATGACTGCTTCCTATATGAGCTTGGGTTTGAATACACGCAGGCGCAAAATACGCTTGTTCAATTCAGTTATGACTTTGGTAGAGCAACCAAAGAGTTTCTACACAAATGGTATCGGAAAGAGAAGAGATGTGCAAATGATCTGAAGCACGCGTTGGAACAATCTGCTCTTGCTGGCTTAACAGTTTACATATAAATGCAGGTGCTCTATTATTTTCAACCACTGACATTTTGTTGTCTTTCTTATTATGTTTCAGGAACACCGTAATGAACATAAATTACATAATTTACATTAATGATAAGTTACTATACCATAAACTAAAGATAATTTGTTCAGGAAACGGAATATTTAGAATTTAGAATTTTCTTCTATCTTTAGTTGGTATTAATGTTTAACCTAGCGCATTTGCAGATTTTGTAGAAATTAATGAAAATAATATGAGAAATTCGTCTTAATTCAATATCATATTTAGTATTTCCGTGTAATAACAAAATGTTAATGTTGGCAGCAATGTATCAAAGAAGCTTAATTTCACACCTGTCTCTGTTTAACGTCAATATCTCCTTACAGAATTATATGTAACGTAATGTAAGGTGTCTAATAAAACAAACGGACTGTGTTCAAATATTGTATTACATGTATAATCTTGTGAAACTAATTTTTCCTTTTCATTAAATTGGTTGGACATGTAAACAAATTATTTTTTCTATTTAAGGAGAGTAAGTACCTGCCACTGATTTGTTTAGGAGCACTTTAAAACGCTCAATGTATTCTTATATATATGTATACAAACTGTACTACATCAATATCTAATGGTTATTTTGTTTCATGCATGAAATGATATTATCACTAAATCTGCTTTAATATATTCATGTTTTAGTTAGCTGATCATTGCCTACAATATTTATTTTTTTTGTACATCAATGATACATTCCATGCATAATTTAATAGTGATTTTTAAGGTAACTTACTCGTCAAATAACGTTTAATCTTTAGCTATAGGGTTATTTATAATTCTATCCCAGAAAGAAAAATGATGACAATAATTTATATTTCGTTCATCATTAAAGTGAAGATTATTTTCATAATTGGTATCAAGTTTTACATTGCCTTGGAAGTGCATTATTATTTCGGGTGTTAAATTACTGAAGCCAAATTAAATATTGCTTCTTATATAGCCGCGCTGCCTATATCCAGTTGTTTTGTATGTATGTAACATAAGCTATAATTTCTTTTACATGTAATAATATAGAGTTCAGACATTTTGAGAAAATTAAATAAAATAGATAGATAAACGTATGTTCAGGTTCGGAAACATATTTATTCATTGCACATGCACGATGCTGGTTCTTTTGTTTCATTCACGTCACATTTATCAGTGTTTGCCAATGTATGTGTTATGCTTTTGTCATTTTAAACGAACTCCAAGAAAGACATGGTGTGTAAATACGAATTGAGATTATGCCTTGTTTTGTTTCCACATGTGTAAAACGTAGAATTGTTCATCTGCTGGTCTAAATACAGTGTTAATCATTGTCATTAAAGGGGACCACCAGGCAAAGAACAACACATAATCGTATGTTTTGGTACCGTTTTTGATATCAAATAGATACCCAACATTTTGCAAAGGGTTGTGTAATTCATAAACAAAGCAATTAGATTCCACCCATTACGGAACAACTACTATTACTTGGTTCCGTACGGGCCAAACATGTGCGAGTACGCCAATACTATTCACGCATACGTTTAGATACAATAGAATCCCAGGCGATTTGTTCGCTCTGGACAAAATAGACCCATGAACGCATGTTTTAGAATGGTGATGCATTTTCTAATTATATATTTTTTATGGAAACATATTTTTTTTTTTTTTTTTAAATAGAAAACTAAAGATGTTACCTTTCATTTATAGGAATATTATTTTTGGGTGGTGGTACCCTTTAATGTAGAATTATACCAAGACATAAATATGTAAATATTTCTTCGTGTTTATAACGGAGATACGCGGAGATACATATGAATTAGTTATTTATCCTTGCTATTACCTTCAATGATTCCATAAAGTAAATTACAGCGGTAATATGTAATGTACCATATATTATAGACATCGTCCTAAGATCTGACACTTTTGTTACAAGCTTCGTATGCATGCTGCACAACAAATTTGGTCGAAAGAGTGTATACTTCACTTAACTTTGCACATTGTGGTTAAACATAATGTATTCTATGCGTTTAACCACCTAGATTACAAACCATACCAATGCATTTTGTATCTTTCCCGTTTCTACCTTGCACCATATACAGATATATAGTATTATGTAGTGCATATTGAAGGAATGTCTATGTGCAGTGAATCTGATCGATTATATAGCGTCATTCTGATATAATTATGATAACGAAGTATAATTCAAAATAAAATTGATTTGACTTAAGTTTATACACGTTATTGTGTGGGGTAAGGTTGATTAAAACGCAGGATATTTTTGTCATTATCTTCATGTCATGTTTCTCGACATCATTATGTCTCTGCGATTTTGAAACATGTACAGCTATATCTCAAACCACAGTCGTGTGTTACTTGCTGAATTATTGTGTTTAGCATTGATGCTGAACGTACAATATAAGTTTCACGACTTTAGCGTGGAGAAACGTAGATGCTGATATTATTACGTCATCATTCAAATGAATATGGGACCAATGTATGTATCTACATGGCAGTTATGTCGGATACAACGGTTTTATTGTCATATGTGGAAAAAAAACATTAATCTATTGTTCATCATACTTATGTTGTTTTATATTGTTATTAGCTTGAAAATATTATGTTCATTAACTCCTGAAGTGCCAAAGTCGCATATTTACACCACACAGACGCCCTAAAACTGTACAATCGCTGACACTAAATTGGGCATAATCAGTTGGAATATTTGAAAACATTTGTTCATATACCGTGGATAAATGTGATTACCAGAAAAACATGGGTCTTAATCACAGTTAGAAAACAACATAGATGTGGAATTTGTTGTCATAATTTTTAATGAATATCGGACTTGTTTGTTTATCACGATTTAGATGATGTTCATTTAAGCGCAGTTTCAATTTGTAGAATGGTATCATATTATGAAGCATTAACTATCGGGCTTCCATGTATATAATGTTTTTGTTTTGTGTCTAATCTGGATAAATGATGGTTTCTTACCCAAATTGCCAAACTAACTAGCCTGTTTCTATTAGTATTATGTTACAATCAATGATGCAGATGGTTAACGTTTGCCGGCTTCCGTGTCTGATATAAATATAATCTGATTATAATACAAATTGACCCTGTACACAAAATAGGTTAAGTATTTTATTGATGTAATGTTTGTTATGGATAATATGGCGCATTTTTTATTTCAAAAATGATTACAATATATTCAGAATTGCAGGAGCCTGCAAAACATCGTATAAACAAATATTATATCACTCTTTTCTATACAGATAAACTTGAGATTATAGGGTTTGAAATAATATTTTGTACACAAATTATATCAGACACAAAATACCTAATCATTTAAAGATATGTTATGATAAAAATAAATTGAACAGCCCTGAAATTGATACGTAGATATGAGCGTTGTAGCAAGAAGGTGGCTCGGTTCGACCGTCTGTGGGGGCCGGTTGGTCGGGGTAGTGTCATGGCGACGTATCGTACGCTGGTTCGGCAGGCGGGCCGAATCAGTGTCCCGTTGATTGGTTGAGTGCCCGTGTGCACCGGCCAATCGACGCGGCCCGTTGTTGACCTATTGGGAACGTGCTCGCTTATGCGAGATTGTGCATTTGGAGCCACGGTAGAGCATAAAAACCGATTGTGTACATTATATTATATCATTTGACAAAGTGTTGCAGCGGCACACGAAACGTCATGATCTTTTAGATTCCTAGTTGACATACATTGCGAGACAAACGAATATCACTAGCGATATTATTTCCGATAATATTGTTTTTGATGTGCTTTTTACTATTCAAGTAGTGCATTTCGATGATAAGAATGGTGTATGGTCTGCAAGCAATTGTATTGTGTATCATTATCAAGACTTAAAAGTATTGTTATAAGAGTAAATTTTGGATGTGAATTTCGTTCGTTTTACATGTGATTGATCATCGTTCAATCTATTAATTAATTATATTTTAGTTTTCCCTTTGGATAACAGTTAGGTTCTACCGTCACTAAGTAATAAATTTACTACTTGTGTATTATAAAGTTCTTTCAAATCGCAAAATATATTAATTATGCAGACTGTAATAAAGACAATATACCTAAATCACTATTACACATTTAGAAGAATTTGCGATGTATCAAGATGTATGTTTCTGTACGAATTCGTGTAAATAAGTTGCTTATATACCAATTTGTTCTTCATAATATCCGTTTACAATTAATTTATGTCTGCTGTACTTCAAATTGTTAGACATATTGCTTGTAGACCAAATTGAAATGCTTATATTTATAAATCAATGTATCAATTATATTTCAGTTGTATTACTCAAGTTCGTGGAGCTGATGGTCATTTTGTTTTACCTTGCAATGATGTTTATCACAAAAGGTATTTCAAAACACAAAATTGGTTTGTACCATATAGGCCTATATCAGGGGCAAAGCAAATGTTGCTGAAGACTTTTCATAAGATAGCCTTCTTAGTCCAGCTCTCCGATTTTGAGGTTATCATATATTACACTTTTAACGTTTTGCTTATAACAACGTGTCATCAATTTTCCACATCTTTGCAAATAAGCTTAGTTGGCTATTTTTTGCTATTTTCATCGGTACAATAGGCAAACATTTAGGTTTAGGTTTTTATATACATGTACTAATATATAATGTTTGGAAATGAGATGAGTCAAAATAAGATGGATTTAATTTACGATGGAATAGAAGATATTAAATTGTTCCTCAATTACACAGAGTACTAACCCATTTGCATTTGTTTTCATTGACAGATTGATTGAGGGATTTATTTTAGGTTGATTGAATGACTGTTAATTATTATGTGTAGTATGTAAGGTATATCACGTATATGCGATTCTCCACATGTCTTCATAACAATCAAACGATTGCACACGTTAACTATTACATACGGTATCTGTGAAAAGTATTGACTTCACAAACAAAAATGCAGCCTTCACAGTTGGTTTTGCCCCAGAAGAAAAATTCAGTTGGTTTTGCCCCAGAAGAAAAATAACAGGAAAATATAAAAATACGAACAGATCTTCATTATTCATATTAAACCTGTCAATAGATCGATCGAGTGTTTGATTCCAGAACCATGTTTAGTAGGTGTTATTATGCAAGACCTGGCAGATAGTTCAAGCACGTAGCGGGTGAGGGGGGGGGGGCGGTGTTGGGTGCAAAACCAAATTGGAAAGGTCCACTCTTTGCTGGTCTCGAGTCTATTTTGTTTAAATGTGTTTACTATTGAATTGTGTGTATCGATAGGGTAGACATGCAGAAATGTAATAAGCAAATTTTGAATAAAGTTTTGAAGATTAACAATTTTTCTCAGCTCACAGAGAGAGTTGTAAAGAACACTACAAGAACCATACTCGATCATAATAATGTTATTGCTGATTGTCCATTGATTAAGAACACTAGTAAACATAATACTTTTGGGTTTTTATCATAGTATTAATTTAAGCCCTATTTGTTCATCGATTTAGAGCACTACAAAAACATAATCGATTATAATACCTGTATCCCCGTTTCTCTATCGATTAAGAAAATTAGAAGAAACATAATCGATTATTACAGTTTTATCCCTGTGTGTCCATCGATTAAGAAAACTAGAGGAAACAATCGATTACAATGAGGCAGCACAGCAGCTTTTCATCATGCAGCTAATAGGCTGTCGGGAGGCAAAATTATTTAAAGGGATCTAGTAGCAGCTAGTGATGACAAGTGCAAAAAGTGATGGGTGATTAATCAAATGTGAATTGGATGATCTGATATAATGTCCACAAAGTCATGAGAAAATGGCATGTTCTTTGGATGTTATGTGGCCAAGAAATTATCAACAATTCAAAAATAGATAACACAAGAACTCACTGCACTTACTTTGTACACGGCTTAAATTACTCCCGTAAATAATTTAACATACACGATAGATATATAGATAGATAGATAGATAGATAGATAGATAGATATATAGGTAGATATAATGGTTTATTTCAGTAACACAAAACATTCAAATGTTACAAACATTGCAAACTACATACAACGGCAGCCCAAAGGCTGAAATGTTGATGTTTACATTGGAATCAATATATTTAAACACAAATTTAAACACATGAACACTTCAATCCTAAATATATTTTGAGCAAAATAATATTTGAAAAACCGACACCAGTCCCGTGGTTTATTGTTAAAAGATATAAAGGAACCTAGCTTTGAGGATTGGAAAATGTTACTTTAAGTCCCTTTAGTCCCTTTAAGTTTGGGTATGAGCGGCTGGGTAAGACTGGCACTGATCAGAAATTGGGCCAAGTTGCATATGACTTCTGACCCCCGTCGACAAAGTGTACGTAATCATAGTAGATCTGTATTATTGTTGAATCTTTGTACACTTTGTTCTCTTCCTGAAAATAAGGTGAATAATAAAACAATGTAGATAAATAGACTAAATAGTTGGCTTAATACAATGTTAGCCAAAGCATATCGCCGAAATTGCGTAAAAACTAGCGAGTTTTTTTTACCCCAACATTTTCATTATTAGCTCGCGGCTCCATTGACTTACATTTTGTAACGCTTGCCTTTAATAGTGGAAAAGCAGTTTTCTGCATTTAATTAATATAATAAAGAAACCAAACAAGAAAATGTTTGATTTTACGCAATTTCGGAGATTTGCTGGGGCTAAAAATAATTCATGAAATAAAGGTTCTCATACTTGCCAATTTAGTAAAGCCCAAGTCCAGTTTCGGAAAAGTAGCCGAATACATCTATATTGATCAATATTGTTGAATATGTATTGAAATAGGGCTTGTGTGGTAATATCCGCCTGTAAAATTCATAAATCCACCGCCCATTCAGACCCGTTAGCGACGCTATATAGCGCTGGGGGGAGTTATCGACAAGCTAGGCACAAGCCCGTATAGCAAACACACCTCGTGTACACGGCGTGGTCGTAATACACGTAGCGTATGGGCGATTCCGCTTTGGCGATATCTATCCCGTCGGGATCCATTCATAATTTTGCAAATATATCAATTAGCTAGCGGTTTCTTGGCCAAATTTCGATAATGCTATATTAGTACAATTATATTCTTTCACATTATTGGTAATAAGAGCTTCCATTTCATTTTTTGAGAGGAGGGCGTTTCCAAAACTGGCCTTTACAAACCCGTCGGAGCCGCTACGGATGGTACGGATTCATCAGTACCACTTTTCAGCCTAAACAAAAAGAAAGAAAAAAGAGAGAGAGAGAGACTGCAGAGGGAGAAGAAAAGAGAAGAGAAAAGAAGACTCAAGAGAGAAGGTGTGAGGATGATAAATGTCATGACATGTAGGCTGATCGTTACCAGCTAATTGAAGAACAATCGTAACAAATATACGACTTGTAAATTTATATGAAATGTGAAGTAATGAATTAATGCCGAGAAGGAGAAAGAAAGACAAAAATCATGGAAGCCGAAGAACAGCGTATATGCCACAAAACTTTGTCATCTAATCGCAAATTTTAAAAATAACATCCTCACGAAAGTGATAAATTAAGCTCACCATCTGACCGTAAATACTCCTATGCATAGGTTAGGCCTATACAGCATGTCCCATAATTAATTACAACGGGACTTTCTGCAACGAAAACTTTAAAGATAGTAAATCAATCAGAATGGTATTTCAGGGTATGAAACAATAACTTATTACCTACATCTTGCAGAAAACCCTATTCGATTTGCTTCAGTGGTCATGGAGAATGGGTATCTTTTGTCAATCATGTTACAGGCAATTCATACTTACGTCTAGCACTCACTGGCTCAGCACTGGATAAATCCACTGCTAGACGCAGATATGAATGGAATGTCTAGCATCAGTCTGTGCTCAGCCTGTGCTCAGTTTGTTATACATCAAACTAAATAATAGTAAATTATGTGGTGGGGACAACAAAAGCAAACAATAAGCTTATCGAGGTTGTCCCCCGAGAGAAACATGCAAATTAATCAGTTACAATGTAAATTCAAAAATGAATACTTTGCAAGTCATCGTTACGTCACAATAGAAGTGTACTAGTGCGCATGCCCAGTCATGTCTTAGACATTTCCAATCCACTGTTTGTATACGTATTCATACTTGCGCGTCAGTTATCCACTGTTGATGCCAAGTATGAATGGTCGGCTTTTTCGTCTAGCACTGGCTCGGCAGTGGAATTATCCAGTGCTGAGCCAGTGCTAGACGTAAGTATGAATTGCCTGTTCGATGTCCCTTCCCTCCAGATTTTGTAAGGAGACGTGTTGTCCATTGACAATGGGACTTTCTGCAACGATAACTTTAAAATAGTAAATCAATCAGAATAATATTTCAGGGTATGAAACTATAACTTATTACCTACATCCTGCAGAAAACCCTATTCGATTTGCTTCTGTGGTCATGGAGAATGAAGATCTATTGTCGATCATGTCATGTGTATTTTCGTTGTGTTCACGCATTATGAACGAAAATGGACACATGATGGGGGGGGGGGGGGTGGAAGTCAGCAAATAAACGAAACAATTCTGCTGATTTTTTTTCTTCTTCTGGTTTGTCAGAACATTTTGAAGTAAAAAGGCGACCCAAATAGAGATCCATCAAAGCAAAGGTAAGATAATGTTGAGAACCTTTTGCCCCCATCTTGAAAATTATCCTTCTCCATCAAGCGCAATAGCGCATCATTTACAGATCCACCTAACCAGACAAAAATACGCCAGAAACAACAGTTCCACTAGGAGATACACATGGGATCAACAACGTGTGTTTTAGTGTGTACACGGGCGTATGATCTCGGGGGATAGGGGATACCCGGGGGGGGGGGGGGGGGGGGGGTACTCATGTGTATGGCAGCCAAGCATAGGGTACGGTAAAACCAAGGAGGTATAAGGTACAATTGCGCGAGATCACACTCACAGCTCGTATAATGCATGATCGATCTCCCAGCCATATAGAGCCTTGATTAAAGGCTATACCTGTACAAGACAAACAATCCCAGTTTTTTTAGGATTTAAATCTTCTAAAAATCTTACGAAATGCATAATAATAATCATAATATATAACTGGAACAATTATGACCATACTTATAA
>JBAMJV010005602.1:0-21944 GCA_037951105.1 Echinarachnius parma | reverse complement strand
ATCGTCTCAGATTACTCTGAATTATGCACGTACATATTATAAACATAATGATTGAAAAGATTTGATAAGGGGGTATCGGCATTTTCGTCGACATTTTTAAATCTCTTTGTGCGTGTGTGTCTAGTCTTAGTAACAAGCGTTTGCAATTTAAAAAATCTTGATTAAACGCTCACGTCACGATTTGGTTAACGCGACACTTCGAGTTTTACCGGCATGGAAAACGACAAATTGTTGGGTCACTTTACCCTACACTTCGTAGATTTGGGTGACCTGTTTCACAAAAGGTACAGAACCGTTCACGTGACGTTAACGTGAACGTGACGTGACTGTTCGTACCAAGCCGAAATGATCGGAACGTTTTTTTCCGGGTAGCGCGATCAGAGGGCGTTGCGCGTTTAGTGGGCCTGTAGCGATAGTGGAATGGATGCATTATAGTGGGCTGCGCGCGGTATAAAACGTTCCCAGTCGGAACTACCGGAGCAGCGGCGCTGGTGGCGGCACGGCGGACGAAGGTGCTTGCCTGTTCTGTGACTCGTGTGTAAATGACGGCGACTGGCCAACGTCAACGACATGAATTCACTGGTAAGTGCATCATCTTTGACTTTGCTATTACTTAGTTAGACATTAGTATTTATAATGATTCAATACCTTTCTATTGACTTTGAGTAAATTATCGTATGACTATGACTATGAAATAGGTGAACAAATTATCGTAAAACGTGAAGCCATCCCATCATAAATGATCACCCCTCCAGACGGTCATCACAATATATGTCACATTAAAGTAACTTGCTGCCTCGTACGGGAACAATGTGGGCGTGTAGTCTGTACAAAAAAAGTATGTCAAATTTTCTGAACCTAAATTCAGCAAATTCAATCATAACTGACTCTATAACTTAAAGATACAACTTGTTACAACTATTGTTTGAACTTACCAAAATGGCCCAAGTTATTCTTCAAATGTCGGAATTATGGAGAAATCTGCATTATTGTGCAATAAAAATTGCTAGACCTGTATTTAACTGAGCATTGTCAAAAGCTTTGCCATCAAATTGAGTTTTCGTTCCTCTAGTATCTACTTCCATGACTTCGGGAAAATTTATGTTTTGCTCATATAAATCAACCAAAGCATTAACGTGTGTTACTTTATTGCCATATAAAAAGATAAATTTAAACGAACCAACGCTACATTTGTGTAATTGCTTGCGCAGCTCATGATTGTTATGCTCTCGCCCGGCAGTTGCGGCGGCTCGTGCCTTGGGCGCATTGTCAAAAAAGAATAGAAAACATAGGGCAACATTTTTGAAGAAAAAATTGGTGGATCGGATCGGATCG
Source organism: Echinarachnius parma (assembly GCA_037951105.1). Lineage (NCBI taxonomy): Eukaryota > Metazoa > Echinodermata > Echinoidea > Clypeasteroida > Echinarachniidae > Echinarachnius > Echinarachnius parma. The sequence goes on along the minus strand of JBAMJV010005602.1, from coordinate 20,609 downwards.
GCTGATAACGGGGGAAAAACATTGGACATCGGATCGGCAGTGAAATCTCACATCGGTTAATTATGCCCTAGTTGTCATATTTCTTTCAGGTATTGTAGAGTGGATATGCAGCATTTGACATTTATTACCTATCATTTCAATGATTACAAGTTCAAACTAGCATTTAAAGATCATCAAGCGTCGGAATGCTACACTGCGGGTACGCACCACGCGCAAGATGGTGCGGTGCGTCTGATATATGAATCTGAACCCCCTTAAATTAGATTTATTAACATTTGTTTCTCTCATATATTTTGATTCGTTTCTGAATAGAATACGTTGTGGGAAGATGGCCAGGAGCGGTGCCTCTGCCATTTTCAAAACCGGGGTCTGAACGGCAGTTCAGAGGAGTCAACCATTGCACCACACACGTCTCCACTCTGGTGACCCGCCGACTCACCGACCGCCTCGCACTAGTACCAAGCCCGGAGTTCAGGGGGCTACGACTCGCGAGAACGGTACGCACTATTACCAGGCCTGGATCTGCGGCACTGTGCTGAGACGGACATGTCTGCAGGTTAGTATTGTGGTCTTACAAAACAAAATAATTTCTCTGGGATGTTACATTCACCCTTTTGTTATAGGAATTGTACAAGACTGGGCCCAGCGCCTTGAGGAAAAATCAAGATGTTATTTGTCAATTACTTAAGACAAGTAAAGTGAACATCTGAAGAAATAATATTTCATTAACAAAGCGAAAAGAAACAAAGCTAATGCACACAAGAATTACGGCAGCGACTACATTTGGCGATCTACTTGGCTCTGGCTTACGGGACAGTGTTATGTTCGAATGAAAGATGCAATGGGATTGGATAATGTTTCAGAGAGTGTTTTGTCCTTTTTCTGAAAAAATTGTTATAACCCAGGTAATAATTTTGTAATGTGTGGGAGGTCAAAATACAAATTTGGAAAAAGATTAGCTGGGATTTAATGCTAAGCTAATTGTTGTCTTATTTCTTTCAGTAGATATGTAGCTTTTGACATGTATTCATCACCTGTGATTTTAATGATTACAAGTTCATGCTAGCATGTAAATTAGAATATTAGATGTATTAACATTTGTATCCCTCATTTATTTTGATTCATTTCTGAATAGAATATGTGGGAGAAGATGGCCAGGAGCGAACTCCACAGAGGACATCGGGACATCAAAGAGTGACAGCCAACTTCATCTCAGGAGCGGAGGTGTGCCTCTTCCATCTTCAAAAACCGGGGTCTTCGGAGCCGCTCAGCGGGGTTGTGCATCAACCAAATGCCAATGCCGGTTTAGAAAAAACAAAAGGTTATTCTAATTTCAATCGGGTACACCACTATTCACAGCGAATACAGGAGGCCGCCATTTATTTGTCTGCCCGCTGTATCATTACGTCTACACGGACACCACTGTGATCGGTTAATGATGCATCGGTCTTGGAGGACTCAGAAGGCTGGAAAGTTACTGTGATTTTCAGTCATGTAATCTGGTGCCTGACAATACCCGAAAATAGGAGCAGAAATCCTTAAAGGGGACCACCAGGCAAAGAACAACACATAATTATATGTTTTGGTACCATTTTGTGATATCAAATTGATACCCAACATTTTGCAAAGGGTTGTGTAATTCATAAAGAAAGCAATTAATTACCACCACTTACGGAACCACTGTTATTTCCTAGTTCCGTACGGGCCAAACTTTTGCGAGTGGGCCAATGCTATTCACGCGTACGTTTGGAATAGAATCTCGGACAATTCCTTCGCTCTGGGCAAGTCTTGTACATTCAGACTCATGAACGCATGCTTTAGAATGGTGATGCGTTTTCCAATTATGTTTTTTTTTCTGAAAACATATTTTTTGGAACTTGTTGATGAAATGGACTACTAAAGATGTTACCTATTATTTATAAGAATATTGTTTTTGGATGGTGGTACCCTTTAACTTGCAAAGGGTAGTCCCATACGTGTGGAATATCATGTATGGTTTCTGTTTCTCCTATAGGGAGACACCTCATAATTCGAACGAAAAATCTTGTGAACTGAAAGATCATGATTTGTATAAACAAATAATAAGATTTTCAATAGAGCCAATTGTTTTTTCTTCTTCAGTTTATGTCCACCTTCCCATGGAAATGCCCAAGATGAGTAGAGAAAAAAAGGCCCAGGAATCAAAATCAAGACCTCTGGATAACTAGACTGGTGCTACCTAGGTCAACTAAATCATTCCTGGGCTTGAGCCAGAAGTATTGAGCTTCATACTATATATACAAAGGTGTTGCATGTGAACATACTATTTTTGGCTCTGTGGTTGAGCACCGGCATAGCAATCTGGAGGTTAGGGGTGTGGGTCCCAGAGTGCAAAGTCCTCTTGCTCATCTTCAGGTGGAGCCATATATTGTGTGTACCTAAAATAGAGATGTTTCCAAAATGTATTGCCAGAGATAAACATTTTCCTCATCTTAAAGGCATGCCTGTAAAGTGTCTCCACAAACTCCACAAATCCTCCCCCCCCCCCCCCTTGACGTTTTGTGCAATAATTATGCAATGTGTGCACTGCCGCGTGACTTCATACATTTTTATATTGAAGACTTGCGCAAGTTTTCCAACCATATTTACGATGACCGGGTATACGGTAATGCAGTCACTTGACCTTTGGTAAGTGAGTTGCTAAATTTTGTGATTTGTGTACAAAACCTATGGATTTTTTCCAAGAAAAATCTTTATTATTGTTCATTCTAATCACTGCATACATAAGTTGAAAAAACAGAAATACAAATAAATCTGCAAAACAAAGAAAAATAGAGGAAAATTTTAATGTTGAAAACCTGTTTAATGAGTCATACAGAAAATTCTTGCACAAAATAAGTATATACTGACAATATTTAGTGATTTACAGATGAAAAGGGGATTTCTGCATAAATTTGCAGAATTAATTAATATCTGTCACTTTACAGGTGCACCTTAAATTAGAAATGTATTATTTAAAAAAAAAATAACAATGGGATCTTGCAGAGTATGTGGCATGCTATCTGTGTGCTGAATATCCCGGCGGCCGCTCGCTTGTCGATCGGTCTTGACCGACTTGCAATTTTTATATAATAGCATTATATCGTGTAGGTATGTATGTATGTCCTCAGTGAAAAGTACATAAATGTAAACTTTTGAAAAACATGTTGATTAAGGTACTCTAAAATGCAATGAAATGTAAATGTGTTTTAGATGTGTTTTGATGGTATATATATATTAATTAAAGTTAAGTTTATAAGTAGACCTTGACTATCAACCATTTGTCCTTTATTGTAATAAGCTCTACAAAACTACATTTTCCTAATTTGACAAATTTTACATTGTGGAAGTTAAAAACTATACTTATTTCAATGTGGCAATTTCTCGCAGCACACTATGAAAGTCCACACAGTGAACAATTTCATTTTTTCATTTAATAGTGCGATGGATGTTTCAGTGTGAGGTTTTCACAATGTTAAATTCTAGCATTTTCAATATGGTCACACCGTTTCACAGTGTGGTCCACAGTGTGATTCACACCGTGAATGAATCTCCACAATGTTAATTTTTTGTGTTTTCATGGTGTAGTGACACTGTTTCACAGTGTGATCCACAGTGTGATTCACGCTGTGTTTCACACTGTGAATGAGTGTTCTTTTCACAGTGTGAATCTTCACTATGTGAATCTCCACAATGTTAAATTCAAGCATTTCACAGTCTGGTTCACACTGTGATTCACACTGTGAACGCATTGTGATTCACACTGTGAACCGCATTGTGATTCACACTGTGAACCGCATTGTGATTCACATTGTGAACCACAATGTGAACGACGCGGCCACGCTGTGAAAACGCCCGAAATACACAGTGTGGATGAGTGAATGAGTGTGTTCTTTTCACAGTGTGGATGCATGAATGAGTGTGAATGAGTGTGTTCTTTTCACAGTGTGGTTCACAGTGTGAATCACAGTGTGGATCACAGTGCCGTTCACAGTGTGATTCACACTGTGATTCACTTAGGCAATTTGTGAATCACCCCCTGGAGCAACTGTGGATATGGTATAGCGGAATGGAAGAGTTTAGACCATTCCTTGGGAGCCATACAGCGACTGGCCCAAGACCAACGGGTACTAGTGTAGAGATCGTGTTGCTGCCCAACATGCTCGGATGTCATGAAGCACAGGCGACACTAACTGAGTACTTTGCTGTGTAAGGGTCGAAGGGAATACTTTTGAACAAGCTTAATAGAAGCAGAGAAAAATCATCTAAAACATGTATATTTTCTATCATTAGAACTACCAAAAAGCAGAGTTAAGTATTAAAGTGACATAGTTCACCAATGTTTATGCTCCCGATCATCATTAAAGCAAAATGGCAATACATTCCACTCCGAATGCTCTATAAAAATTGTCATAAGTACCTCTTCAGTTCAGCTGAATCATACATTTATTACTGTCACTTCCCTCTCTATTTAAAGGGATAGTTGAGTTTTGGTATAGAATGCGCTACACACATTACTTTTTGGTGAGGATATGAAAACCTGAATGTAAAATTTGATATAGCATACATTTGAAATGACAGAAGAAACTTTATTTGGTAAAATACTCAAAAATATATTCAGTACAAAATGTGACCGCCCACCGTCAAACCCCCAAAAACTTGACCAGATTGAGTTTATACTTTTGTACATACTTAGAAAGAGTAGACTCTAAGCTTTATTATGATATATAACTCATCAAATTTTGACCAGTATAACCTATTGAAAAAGCGATTAAAAGTAGGAAAGTCAGCAGGTCTAGTTTTACCGAATAAGGAGAAAACAGGCTCTAAAAATAAGGGTCATACATGCGCAAATTGTGGAGGAGCTTTAATAACTGCGTATAACTCAACTTTTGCTTAGTTTTGAGACTCCAAATTTTAACAGTTGATAGATGACAAATTATACTTTCAGGTAAAGTAAAGTTCAAAATGTTAATTTTTTTGCATAATTTATACATTTTGGCTTGTAACACACAAACATATCTGGCGACTTTATGTGGGTTTCAGGAAAGAGGGTCACAAATGTACAAACGATGTTTTTAAAAGATGCTGATGATTTCTGTATAAAGTTTAATCATAATTTTAACCAAAAATAACTTTTGCATTCAAAATGGTTGAAACTAATTAGCTATTAGAGAGCGCCCTCTTGAGTTTAACCGCTTGTTTTAAATGATAACAAGAGTTTTACTTCGTCGTTTATAATTGTTATACCTTTCGAGCTTAATGGAGTTAAAACTATTACTCAGTTATGTAATGGTGCAGGTTTGAGTTACACAAATTCAGTTAGACCATAACTGTACTCTCATTATTCAACGAATATGTGTCCCTTTAAGTTTGCATTTTGCTAACGAATGTATAACAAAGTGTCGTGTTCATCACTTTAATGGATCTTATAGTCATGCTTAAGTCATAAATAGTCATAAAACATAAATACATCTTATTCGAATATGAAACTAATTGTTCAAGCTCTTATACTCTCACTTCCTTGACAGTTTGTAATTTTGAATAGGTTTACGAAAGCGATAAATCTTATGTGTACCTTATTATATTTATATGTGCTCCCGCTGGTCAGTGAATTTAATTGTGACTTGATATCTTACGGGTTCACGTCGATATTTTAATTACGACACGCACGTGACTCCCATATTACCTTAAGTAATATATAGTTGTGAAGAACTCATTCAATAACACATGAAGGCAGGGTGGACTGAACCAGTTTATATGGTAACCGCCATCCATTGCTGTAGGTAGGTGTTTCAGCTCTTATCAGTGTAGCCTTTTTTTAATTGCATGTACTATTTGAATTATACTCCCATAACAACATATTCATCTTAGACGTCGATATATTTCGAACGAGAAAAGGCATGCCCTCTCACGATTTGTAAATTACGATTTCATGATCTAAGCATTATCAATGTCGCATTTGCAAACATGAAGGAAACACAACTAACGTGACTTATTGTGTTCGGTTAGATAAGTCTAACTCGTCGCCTTTATTATCTTTCAATAAGAGCTATGATCAAACTATATATGTCTAGAAATGATAATACTGAAGTCAGCTACATAGACAAAATACTTTCTGTAACTGTTTCCAATTTCTAGAGCTCATCGAGTGCTGATATAACCATGGGAATGGCGTACAGACTCGCGTGCCTTCTACTCATCATGACGATTGAAAGAGCTTACACCTCCAACACAGGTGTCAAAGAAACCCGCTCCAGTCGGTTCGATAAGCTCCAGATACAGAAGGGTCGCTTTACTCGAACATCATGTCAGTGGGACGAGGTTGATAAATCATTGATGTGTTATGGCAGGCACCTCACAGAGGTTCCGAGTAAATTACCTGAACGTGCCGTGCAGTTCGACCTACACGGAAACGAGATCGGTGTTCTGTTGAATACTTCATTTGAGCCCTATCCAAATCTGATAGTTTTAAACGTAAGATCCAACAGACTAAAAACAATTCAGTCCGCAGCTTTCCAGCCTCTCAAACATCTGGAGTTCTTGTATCTTTCTGAAAACGATCATCTCGAAATACCAAGCAGTGTCCCATTTCATCCCCTTGGTGCACTCGTTTTATTAGAAATTATTGCATGCCATCTGCAAGATTTGCCAAACGATCTAATGGAATGGTTTCCAAACTTGAAACATCTTGATTTAACAAAAAACCGTTTAAGCTCCTTGAATGTGTCTCGATGTAAGTCAGAACTACTGATCCGAGTAACAATCGACGGTAACAAGTTCCAAGATTTGACTCCAGATAATTTCATGTTCGTTTGTCCCACCAAATCTTTGGAGCTGGTGGGAAACCCGATCCGTTACATTTCGGAAGACACAATAGGAGCATTGACTGTCGACGAACTAGCGCTAGGGATACAATTCGATGCAACTGCATCTATGTTGTTAAACCTCACAAAAGGAATTGCACGGTCAACTATAAGCACACTCTATCTTACTGACATAGAGTTGCGTGATGGCATTCCAGTCGGTGTATTCAGACCTTTATATGATCACCCATTGGACATAATTTTCATCGACAGGAGCGGTGATCTCTCTTTATATAAAAACGTCTTCTTTGGGTTAAGCTGTCAGTATCTAGTATTAAGCGGAAATTTCATTAAAAATATCGAACCAGAATATTTCCGAGGAATGTCTCAACTACGGTATTTGATAGCGTGGGATAACCATATACTCCATTTTAATCCATATAATACCACATGGGAGAGTAAAATAGAGATGCTCGATCTGTCGCAAAATCAACTAGTAGAAGTTCTTGGTTATCAGTTTCGTGGCCTTACCAATTTAAAAACCTTGAATCTTAGCCTTAATAGCGGACTGTATGAGCTGGACTTTGGTTCCTATGACGGGTTTGAGAGCCTTGAAATACTTGATGTTACAGGAACACCGTTATTACTTCTTGGCTTGTCGTCTAATCTTTCCCAATTCTATTTTGCTTATATAATATCTACCATGCCTCCAGCACATGACCTTTTCATACCAGGCCAAACGTTTAACAACACAAAAAAGCTAGAACTCATAGACATCAATCACTCGCAACTCAACAGAGGACATCTATGGGACTCATATATGAGTAGATCTTTGTTCCAAGGATTAATCAATCTGAGGCATCTGCAACTGAGCAACAATCCTCTGGGGAATTTGCCAAATAAGATTTTCGAGGACAATTTGATGCTTTCTAAGTTGATGATGGACAACTGCAAAATGTCGACTCTCACAGCAAACGTTTTTAAGGGTTTACGGTCTCTCGTGTACTTAGATTTGAACAGGAATGACTTGCTCATAATATCATCAGATGCCCTACAGTGCCTGCCAGGACTGGAGTCTCTTAGCATCAACGATAATAAACTCATGTTTGTCGAGGAAGGAGCTATGCAAAAGGTCCCACTTCTCAGGAATTTGAGTCTTTCAAACAATCAGTTGGTGGCATTTAATCGTAGCACATGGAACACTCTGATGAAATACAATTTGAATTACATCGATGTTTCTGGAAACCTATTTGCTTGTCAGTGTGATTTTGGATGGCTATACAACCTCGCCGTCTCATCTGCAATGTTTCTTCATCATAATGAAACCCTTTGCTCGGATGATTCCATAGGCGAACTGCGAGGAGAACCTTTGCTAGAGTTTGATGCAAGTAGATATTGCGTTCCGAATATCCTTCTCTTTTCCACGCTACCTTTCGCTGCACTCGCCATGATAATTGGTATGTTACTCGCTTTCCACAACAGATGGTTGATCAGGTACAAACTATTCCTAGTGAAAATGGCAATCATTGGTTACAGGGAAATACAAGACGCGCGAGAGCACGACGAGTTTGTATTCGATTTAAACATCATGTTTACTGAAGACGACGAGGTATGGGCCAAAGAGCAACTGCGACCTACCCTGGAAGAGCGACTTCCAGATTATGACAGGTATTCATTCGGTGATGAGGACCTCACCCTTGGGATGCACTATCTGGAGGCAGTTCATTACGCCGTGGAGCATAGCTTCAAGACCATCCTGCTCCTCAGCAGACATGCTGTCCGGGACAACTGGTTTCTCATAAAATTTCGCACCGCCATGGACCACGTGCATGACGAGCTGATAGAGAACACCGTCGTCATCTTTCTAGAGGATATTCCTGAGGACGAGATTCCGTACCTGGTCCGTCTTTACCTTAGCGACCGTAGACCGTATATGAGATGGCCCGAAGATATCAGGGGACGCGAATATTTCTGGCACGAACTTACAAAGATTGTTCCTTTTAATTTGAAGTACAACCCTTTGATACCGCCAGAATAAAGGTTGGTAAACCATGTGTTTCTAAAGAAGACCATATCAATACAGTATTTACTAAAGACATATATATATAATATTGGGGCTTGTTACAAAATATCCTCATAGCTTTGTTTGATGGGTAATGTGAATAAGGCCGTTAAAGCAAACCCCATTTTCTGGTTTCAAAGAAGTTGTTGTCACAAGCGTAGCATTTTAGGGATCAATTTAATTTAATGCTTTGTTGTTTTTAATTTACGATACATATTTAGCAAGCAATATTTTATCATTTGTATGCTTAAACTTTTTTGGAATTGACGTTTAAGGCGAAGAAAGTAAGGGAATTGATTCACATCGAACGCGGTTATGTAAAGTCACTGTGCACGTAATGAACATAGATATATTTAACCTGGCAATACCAATGCTTAGTGTTATGAAATATAATAGCAAAAGTAGCAATAAGCAAACGTGATTAACAATGCACGAATTGTGTATTAAAGTGATTTAATGAAGTAACATTCATATTACTCGCGTATGACGGTTATACTACACTGTATTTATTTGTATGGTAGAGATATTGTTCACCCAAACAAAGTGCAAGATGATTGTCTCATGTGAAAGATATACCACATAAAATCTAGTCAAATAAGCTAAGGACATGCAGATATCTTGTAGTGGCATTACATTCATGCGATCAAATGATTGTATTGTATATAGCATTGTACATTACGCTGTTGACTGCACACTGTACATATTGTTCAGTGGCGTAGCGACGGGGAGGGGGGGGGGGGGGGGCGGGGGTACGTGCCCCCCCCCCTAATAATTTGGAGAAAAAAAAAACAATAGAAAAAATAAGGTGACATTAAAAAATAAAAAAAACATAAGGTGTGCCCCCCAATAATTTTGCGTGCACCTCCCTCCCCCACCAAAAAAAAAAAAAATCCGTCCGACAACGCTACACCACTGACACTGTTTATATTTTAATGTTTCCTTGTATCGCTATAATTGTACATTGTCAATAATCATTGGAAAGAAGAACATAATATTTGTGTCTATTTACTTTAGACGATCATAATTATAATCTATACGGCCGCTTCAAAAACATGCGATATATCTTGCAAAACGCAATTAAAATGTACAAATCAGAGAGATTGTAGTATTTCCTTATTCTGTGTACAAAACTTGATCACACATAAATAAAGTCTGTAATCATAAAATCCGTTTATACAACATTACTAATACGGTCTAAAGTCACTATTTATAGCCATTTATTGGTTCTTATCGCTATTTTGTTCAAGTTAATGTTTGCTTGTAGATGATATTAAAGGGATAGTTGAGTTCTAGTAAAGAGATTTCAGTTTTGGTAAAACTGAATTTTAGAAACCAAAACCTGCACCATTACATTACAAACTAATAGTTATAACTCTACCATGCTTGAAAGGAATTCAAAATCACAAACGACTGAGTATAAAGTCTTTTATCATTCAGCGTTCAAACTCATGATGGCGCTCTATTAAAAAACATTGGTTTAAACCATTTTAAATAAAATATTGTTCATGTGAAGATTCGTAAATATAGTGATTAGATAATGAGAGTGAGAGTGAGTGAGTGATAGTGAGAGATAATCAACAAATTGTTGAAAACAGGAAGCAATTTTTAAAAATTGGTAACGGTTAGTTCAAAATTAGCTAATATTTGTGGGGCCCCACATTTATTACAAATGGTTACGTTTATGGATATTTCTGCCGTTTCTGACTCGATTTTTATCAAATAAAGTTTATTCTGTCACTAAAATATTATGCTCTTTCAAATTTTACACTCAGTTTTTCATTATCTTACAAAAAAAGTACTATGTGTAGCGCCCTCTCTACCAAAACTCAACTATCCCTTTAAAAAGGGTAATTAAAATGAAAATGGCTTTATTTGATCGAACATAACGAATTGTGTATTTATAAAAGGAAGTAGTAAAGACTTACTTAGAGCTTGAATGTTTAAACTTGTATATTACTCGCTTATGACCTGTACATGAAGAGCATAGTTCCAAAAGGGGCTAAATACATTTTCCATAAATATTGAGTAAGCTGTACTATCTAGAATCTAAAATTTAGGAAAAATTACAAAGCATGTGTACAAAGTTTGACAAAGAAAGCTGCTTTACTCCTAAGTTGAAATGGTGGATCTACCCCCTTCTGGAATTAAGCTCTACATATTATACACACTGCTTTTTTTGTCTTTGTTCAGTATAGATATTGTTCACCCCAAACAAGTGTAAGATTTTTGTCTCATATGAAAAATATACCACATAAAAGCTAGTCTTAGAAGCTAATGACATGAATATATATTTTAGTGGTATTAAATTGATGTGTGTATGTTCATGCGACATTTTGATCAATCTATCATGTATTGTATTATTATATTAAATTTATATAACACACTCATCATGAAATGGGTTCATATAACATTATTCATACGCTCTAAAGCCACTGTTTATAGTCATTTATTGGTTCATATCGCTATTATGTTGAAATGAATGGTTGCTTGCAGATGATATTAAAAGGGTAATTAAAGTGAAATGGGTTTATTTCATCGAACATAACGGTATGTGTATTTATCTGAAAGGGAAGTAATAAAGACTTACTTTGAGCTTAAATTTGAAATTAGATTAATCACACTCAAATTTCCCCAAAACCATCTAAATATTAGTTTGACGTCGTATCCCGGTGGTGTCACTTCACAGTTTTTCGGAAAATAGGGTAACCGTTCGTAGCGGGACACAATGTACAATCTCTTTGTACTAAAAGTCTTTAGGATGCTTGTGTTCGTAAACATTATCATGAAATGCAAGCAAATAGGGTTACAATTTATTAAATATCAATTTGTCCTTTTTGTTGTTGGGGGGTGGGGGGTGGAGTTAATGATAAAGATGTACGATTTGCGGAAAATGAACTTACACCGCTGCGAAACGGGTGTAGTTTTTCACTTCAAGAAGTATCATGGTTCCACCTTGCGGAAAATGAAGTGACACCACCGGGCTTTGAACCAGGTACGGATATATTATTCATCGCAGATGATTGGAAATACAACATGCTGTCTGGGTTGCTGATTAACTTGTGTTCCATTCGTCTGGTCTTCCTACTATAATGTTTTCTTGTTAATCAGTATCCACTATTTATGTATATTTAACCATGTAGTATGCACTGTATATTTAGCCATGTAAATGTTATATTATGTACATTTGTCAACCAGTGTCGACTAAATTTCTATGTGTTATTTGATCATGGACGATTTCATATAGAAAGCAAATATATAGCATACACATTAAAGTGCAAATTTCACACAAATCTGTTTTCTCGTCTGTTTTATTTTGTTTTACATGGATTCGAAATATAGTTTTAATTAACCATACTTAATTCAGTATGGGTGAAGCCTCCCGTTTTACGTACAGCATGATACATGCCTACATATTTGCACTTGTGTAGTCAGATATATTTTCAACCATACATAATGTAGGTTTGAAACGATCTACCATGTTCATGTAATCACGTCTTGCATACTTCGATAGAAACACGCCCTACGGACATCAAATTATTAAATTAACTAATTTCAATCAAAACGATCTACAAGCAAACAAACAAAACAATACGAAACTACAATAAGTTATTAGTTGTGTTCTTAATCCTAATCTCCGTTACTTATTCGTCTTTCATTATTAGCCAGCGGCGAGAATTGTTTGTTTTTATTTATGTTTTTACTTGAAAACTCTATTTAGTCGTGATTTACCGGTAAGTAATTTGCGTCGTGTCAACATGACACACCTGACATTTGAGGAGGAACTTTCCACAAGAAGTATGCAAAACGTGAACGTGAATATTACTTGATTGAATGACAGATTGTTTCGAGCTCATAACGTATGTATAAAGACATGTAATTATAGACCTGAAAGTTTTCATAATGATCAACTGTAATGTGATAAATACTCACGATGTAACATTATTTAATCAACACAGCCTTTGTCTCCTTGACTTGAATAAAACAATCCGATCAAATGTCAGATCGAATTTCATGAGATACCAAGGAGCACGAATACTCGTATGTGTAGCATCTTTTTAACCCGTTTATATAGCGAGCGCGAATGGCGAGTAGTTTGGTGTAGCTCAACAAGTTCGCCCCTAGCGTCAAACCATCGCCCGTGCCACCAGTCGTACTGGCAAAAATCCTGCACTGTTCCGATACATGCCACTTGCGGCTGCGGCTCATCGATTTTGCAGCTCAGCTCGGTCACATGAGCGTGGAATTTAAATTGTTCGAGTATACAAACACTGGGCCCAAAAATAAACTTATAATTTTTCACATGGTCATATCTTGAAAATATGTCAAAATTAACCAAAATGACACACAAAATTACTTAAATACCCTACTCCAATGACATGTCGCTGTCCAAACGGTTACATTATATACTGACAGAACTGAACATGCACTGACAAGGAACCGCATGCTGTGTCACATGTCACATCCTATGCGTTTCGGCAACAGAGTTAAAGGCAGGTGAGGTAGTCGAAACAGATTGAAATGAAGGTAATGTCAGTTACCAAAACACAGACATCCATAGCGGGCGTCCACTAACATGTGCTTAGAAGCATTCAGTGCATCTGCTACCCATGCTGTGCACCAGGTTGCTGATACAGGCTTGGGGGATCGGATTGTTCCTCTCTTCATGTAGAGCTGCTCTGAGTTTGTGTATTAACATGCAAATTTTCCCGAACTGTGACATGTGGTCCCGGAAGTTGTTCCATATGCCAGTGCGTTTTGCTGTTGTGTCAGTGATTGGGCAACTGTTTTTTTTACTGAAATGTGTTTAGAGTAGAGTATTTAAGTAATTTGGTGTGTAATTTTGGTTAAATTTGATGGACAGCATTTAAGATAATTATGATCATATGACAAATTTGTAGTTTCTTTTGGGCCCAGTGTACATAGAAGCAAGAGAATGAGGAACATTATTACGTACACCTTAATAAAGAGCGACTACCGACACCCTGTCGAGGGGCCGTTAGTAACTAAGTATTACATATTGCAGCATCACATACCCGTGCCATCAGAATAAGAAGCTTCCCCACCCCCACGGCACCCCCCCCCCCCCCCCATCCTGCTCCAGGACAAGTATCAGAAGACATGCAACCTCTGTTTAATGCCTCAAAATTTTCAATATCCTAAATTATTGTTCCTCGTTGAACCTTTTCTGATGGGAAATGCCATTGAAATGAGAAATAAATTAAAATGTGCAGATTCATAATGACTAATCTTCTCATACTTGTGCGGCATGTACAGTATATAACTTACAATCTGTGTATTACTAATATTGATATGTTCATATAATACTCTATGTACATCTGTAGAAAAACGAAACAAAACATATCGCTGACATTAACAACAAATAATGTCTACCTGAAGGTGAGGTAATGACAAAAATGAGTGTCACATTTGAAATAGCACATACAATTTTAATGACACAATAAACTATTTCGGTTCAGAGACGGCTAAAACGTACCTCAATAAAAAAAACATTTGTTATAATTGAACATAAAATGCTTACATATTATTGTAACACTCACTAAATAAGTTTGTGGATAGTTTTCAATGACCTCTCTATTTAATAAATATTTTAACAAAACATCACATGCAAAATTGTGCATTAAGATGGTTAAAACCAATGCGTTTGTAGAGAGTGACCTTTTGAGTTTAAATGGCTCTTTTAAAATGAGAACAGGTGTTTTACCTAGTTGTTTGGAATATGTTATACCTTTCGAGCATGGTGGAGTAATAACTATTAGTTTGCAATTGAATGGTGCAGGTTTTTGTTACTAAAATTTAGTTTGAACAAAACTGTACTCTATATACCAAAATTAAACGACCCCTTTAAAAAAAAAGTACAGCCACTGTGTCAGATATAATTATTAAGAAGCATAGGCGTACCGAAGGGGTGTTTATGGTGTACAACCCCCTTTAACGAAAAAAAAAACATTACTGTGTTAGGTATTCAAACAGTCAAACACACCCTAATTATGCCACATAATGAAGCTTACATATATCTCCCTTTAACACATCCTGGGTACGTTTATGGTAAGAAGAATGATTAATGTATGTTTTATTGGTAGATCGTGTTAGGTAGGGCCTGATATTTGATATGTTTCTGTAAATATCAATTCGTTCATAGAAAACTCCTATCAAATCTCGCAGTGATTGTGATAGCAAGGATTCACGAAAGCTTTATCAATAAGTTATTTTGTGTTGCACGGCTTTGACTTCCGTTCATTGTTGTGGGTATGCAGTTCACTTTAGACGTCATAATTCATTAGGCATTTCTCTGATCTGTAGAAATATCAATTATCTTTGACATTCAAAACTACTTGTAACGAATGATAAATGTTGAAGGCTTACTTTCATTAGACCTGCATTCGTCATTGTGTTAATGATTAACGACTGTAATAATTCAATTAGAGTATATAACACAATCACAAGTTTAATACTTCGTGTTTCATTATTGGTCACGTGATTAGGGTGGGGCTTGGTATTTGGACAGTTCCTAAAAAAAGTCAACGCGTAAATTCTCATTTCACTTGTTGTAATGACGGTGATAGCACGGAAAATAAAATCACATCCAAACAATAATTTTTTTAAATTTTGACTGCACTTTGTGGGGTGAGTAACTAATAATTTGTATCACTGAGTTATAAGTTATTGATTCAATCGAATAATTGTGTGGCATTGCATTATAATTTTATACTTGTATCAACACCAATGTTCTTTAAAGGGGTGGTATAGTTTTGGTAATGCTGAACTTAAGTAACCAAACCTGGACAGAAACATTATAAACTAATAGTCATAACTCCACCATGCTCGGAAGATATACAAAATTACAAACGACTAAGTAAAAAGTGTGTTATCATCACTGACCTCTACTAATGGACGGGCGGTCATGGCTCAGTAATTGAGGCCGCGGGCTGCGGGCGCGCGCCATGTTGGGACCATCAACCCGTAACAGCGGATATTATGCACTAACGTGGTACTTGCTACGGAGTTGTTGCTAACCATGGCATTTTTATATCCCTTTATCCCCCCAGGAATGAAATATGATCATATATGTGAAGTAAATAGTGATTGAATACTAGCATGATTAATACAAATTATCCAGCGTATTGAATCACAGCTCAAGCAATGATAATTCGCCATTTGTTATGATGCTTACACGGTAACGTAAGGTATATGCGCGCCGGCGTTGCCCGGAGAGATTCACTCGGATTCCCGCTATTGACCCGATCTTATAACTATTACTCGCCCCTAGTTTATCTCTTATTTTCCCCTTGTTTATAACAAGATTTTGTTCCCCATGTAAAGAAAGAACTTTTCTGCTGTTTTCATTAATATATTTAATTGTACCATGCGTTCATGCATCACTTTACTATACCATATGGCACGTCATCCTCGTATATCAAAATATCATAAAAAGAAAGCCAATTTATTTGGTAACATGTTTTCCGCGTTCTTCCTGAGATTACCAGGGGCGGATCTAGCTTTTTGCTAAGGGGGGGGGGGGGGGGGGGTTGACCCAATGACGATGCGGAGCATCGTCCACGAGCCGCGAAGCGGCGATTTTTTGTTGTTGCTATTTTGAACCCCCGTAAGTGATTTTGTTTCACTTTTGTTTCACTTTCGTCCACGAGCCGCGAAGCGGCGAATTTCTTTAGCTATTTTGAACCCCCGTAAGTGATTTTTTTTTTACTTTTTTCACTGATACATTTTCACTTGGCAGCCCAAGGGGGGGGGGGGGGGGGGTAAACCCCCTAACCCCCCCCCCCCCCCTCCCCCGTAGATCCGCCACTGATTACTATTTCAAAGGGCATGCTTTGTGAGTTATGGTTCATAATGTTACCTTTATGGTTTGTTTTAAATCATTATGAACATCGATCAGGGATCGATCATGGAGGTTATAAAACACTTCTGAAGAAATTCGAAGTTCGACCATATGCAACCTCTATTTATTAGATGTTATAAAAGTCAATACTTAACATGCATTGGACATCTCTCCGCATATACCACATTAATGCGGAAGGTATGTCACGCGCAAAAAGTGACTACCTCGCTAGATCAACAAAGGATCTCGACATCGACATTATCCTTCTACAAGAATCCGTGATGAGACGTGTGCATCTAAGTTCCGCGTCAACGGCTTCAAGCTCGTTGCGGCCGTGCACCACGCCAAGTATGGAGTTGCTACCTACCTTAGACATGACCTGACAGACTTCTGCGTCCTTGAGGAATCCTCCAATAATGACATCTTCACGGCCACCGTGAAAGTTGGAGATATAACAATTACAAACATATATAAACCACCAAAAACGAACTGGCCCTCTCCTGCACTTCAGACCCATACCCACCCTGAAGTCCATGCTGGAGATTTCAACAGTCATCACTCATCCTGGGGCTATGCCAAAGATGACGAGAATGGAGAGCAACTGGATATGTGGGCATCAGCCTGCGACCGTTACCTCCTTCATGATGCCAAACAACCGGGAACTTTCCACTCAAGCAGATGGAGAAGGGATTACAATCCGGATCTCTGCTTCCTGTCCAAAACCAGCAATGGCCGCCCACTACATGCATCTCGCAAGATACTTCCTCTCTTCCCTCATAGCCAACATCGTCCAGCTTTAATCCATATCGGAGTAGAGATACCTCTTATCCAATCAAAGCCCCAACCACGATGGAACTTTAGGAAAGCTGACTGGAAAGCCTTTACAGATGACGTGGAGGAGCAAATCACCAATCTTGAACCAGTGCCCAAAAGCTACACATCCTTCTGCAATATCCTCAAGGACACTGCCAAGAAACACATCCCTCGTGGCTTTCGTAACGTCTTCACACCTTGCTGGCTGCCAGAATCAGAAGAGCTCCTCAAGCAGTATGAATCCACTGGTGATCCAGACATTGCAACAGAACTCTTGGATTCCCTTGACACAGCTAGACAAAAGCGCTGGCAAGAGACGGTAGAAGACCTCAACTTTACACACTCGAGCCGGAAGGCCTGGAACCTTCTTCGACATCTTGGAGCAGCAACCCCGGTTCAACATCAACCTCCTAAAGTAACCGCAAATGCTGTTGCTTCACGCCTGCTCCTCAATTCCAAGGTACCTTCTACAAAGGCATCACGTAAAGAAGTCAAGAAGAACCTTTCCAAGTCCTACTCAACATCAGCTAAGACTTCCTCACTTGCAAGACCTTACACTAGAGAAGATGTCGACATTGGTCTCTCATCCACAAAATCAGGGAAAGCTGCGGGAATTGATGGAATCTACCCAGAATTCCTGAAGAACCTTGGACCAAAAGGCCGCGGCTGGCTGGCCTCATTCTTCACATACATCCACTCTTCCGGAGTTATCCCAAAGGCTTGGAGAGAGGCTAAAGTGATAGCGATCATCAAACCAGGGAAACCTGCGAACGACCCTGCAAGCTACCGTCCCATCTCTCTTCTGTGCACATCCTACAAACTGTTCGAGCGCCTCCTTCTAGTCATGCTTAGCCCATTGGTAGAACCTGTGCTACCAAAGGAGCAAGCAGGCTTCAGACCGAAAAGGAGCTGTTCCGACCAAGTCCTAGCCATCACTACCTACATCGAGGCAGGATATCAGCGCGCCCTGGCACTGATTGACCTCTCATCAGCCTACGACACTGTATGGAGACATGGCCTGCTACTCAAAGCGTCCCGCATTTCAAGTGTCAGACAACCATGCGCATCCTTGCTTCCATACTCAGCAACAGAAGATTCAGAGTTTAACTTGGAGGACAAACAAGCTCGGCTAGAACCCTCAACGAGGGCCTCCCTCAAGGATCCGTCTTGGCCCCGATGCTTTTTAACATCTATGTAAGTAGAAATTACACAATTGAATTCAAAATATGGAACGATCCATATTTGTATTCCCATAACCATGTGTACAAAGTTTGACAAAGAAAGCTGCTTTACTCCTAAGTTGAAAAGGTGGATCTACCCTCTTCATTTTATACACACCGCTTTTTTATATATGTTCAGTATAGATATTGTTCACCCCAAACAAGCGTAAGGTTTTTGTATCATAAAAAGATATATATACTGTACCACATAAAAGCTAGTCTTAGAAGCTAATGACATGAAGATATATTTTAGTGGTATAAAATGTATGTGTGTATGTTCATGCGACATTTTGATCAATCTAGCATGTATTATATTATTTAATTAAATGTATGTAACACACTCATCATGAAATGTGTTCATCAAACATTATTCATACGCTCTAAAGCCACTGTTTATAGTCATTTATTGGTTCATATTGATATTATGTTGAAATGAATGGTTGCTTGCAGATGATATTAAAAGGGTAATTAAAATGAAATGGGTTTATTTCATCGAACATAACGTTATGTGTATTTATCTGAAAGGGAAGTAATAAAGACTTACTTAGAGCTTAAATTTGAAATTAAATTAATCACACTCAAATTTCCCCAAAACCATCTAAATATTAGTTTGACGTCGTATCCCGGTGGTGTCACTTCACAGTTTTTCGGAAAATAGGGTAACCGTTCGTAGCGGGACACAATGTACAATCTCTTTGTACTAGAAGTCTTTAGGATGCTTGTGTTCGTAAACATGATCATGAAATGCAAGCAAATAGGGTTACAATTTATTAAATATCAATTTGTCCTTTTTGTTGTTGGGGGTGAGGGGTGGAGTTAATGATAAAGATGTACGATTTGCTGAAAATGAACTTACACCGCTGCGAAACGGGTATCATGGTTCCACCTTGCGGAAAATGAAGTGACACCACCGGGCTTTGAACCAGGTACGGATATATTATTCATCGCAGATGATTGGAAATACAACATGCTGTCTGGGTTGCTGATTAACTTGTGTTCCATTCGTCTGGTCTTCCTACTATAATGTTTTCTTGTTAATCAGTATCCACTATTTATGTATATTTAACCATGTAGTATGCACTGTATATTTAGCCATGTAAATGTTATATTATGTACATTTGTCAACCAGTGGCGACTAAATTTCTATGTGTTATTTGATCATGGACGATTTCATATAGAAAACAAATATATAGCGTACACATTAAAGTGCAAATTTCACACAAATCTGTTTTCTCGTCTGTTTTATTTTGTTTTACATGGATTCGAAATATAGTTTTAATTAACCATACTTAATTCAGTATGGGTGAAGCCTCCCGTTTTACGCACAGCATGATACATGCCTACATATTTTGCACTTGTGTAGTCAGATATATTTTTCAACCATACATAATGTAGGTTTGAAACGATCTACCATGTTCATGTAATCACGTCTTGCATACTTCGATAGAAACACGGGTCTACGGACATCAAATTATTAAATTAACTAATTTCAATCAAAACGATCTACAAGCAAACAAACAAAACAATACGAAACTACAATAAGTTATTAGTTGTGTTCTTAATCCTAATCTCCGTTACTTATTCGTCTTTCATTATTAGCCAGCGGCGAGAATTGTTTGTTTCTTATTTATGTTTTTACTTGAAAACTTGAAATTAGTCGTGATTTACCGGTAAGTAATTTGCGTCGTGTCAACATGGCAAACCTGACATTTGAGGAGGAACTTTCCACAAGAAGTATGTAAAGTATGCAAATATTACTTGATAGAATAACAGATTGTTCCGAGCTCATACGTATGTAGACAATATCACATGCCTGTATTTAAAAACACAAA
>JBAMJV010005601.1:140000-164074 GCA_037951105.1 Echinarachnius parma | reverse complement strand
GGTTTCGGTTTTTCAAATTTCTCTTTCGTTACAAAGATATGTACGATTGAAGTATTCAGATAAGAAAAACTCAGGTGGAGTTTTGAAACCGTGTACAAAGTGAGTGCAGTGAGTTAGTGAATATCACTTTGCATTTTCGCTCATTACTTGGCCATGCAATGTCCATTTGACTTGAAATTTTCACACAATACCCTGTGGACATAATTATGAGATAACAACAATATACATTGCATCAACCCTTCATCACTTGTTGCACATGTCAACAAAGTTACTAGATCCCTTTAAAGCTGATATAAGGAGAGTGAAACCCAAGCCAACTTTTTGTTTTCCACTGTAGAAGACTGATTAGAAGGAATGATCTCTGAAATTAGAGCATCATCGGACAACGAACAAGAAAACTATGGCTCTTTGACGATGCCCATTTATTTGTATGGTAGACTCAATTATAGGCAATGCACACTAACAAGTTTGTGAACATCTAACTACCCATAATTATACACAAACAAAAAATACGTAAACAAATAATTTATTTGTTCTTCTTCATAATCGCATTTTCCGTTCCCTAAACTCGTGATATATGCTGTATATAAATGTACTCTATAAAACTATGTTGTAACTTTGTAAGGGTAAAGAAAAATGGTATATTATAAAAGCAAACGTCATATCGTATTCACGGGAACGGGGGGGGGGGGGGGGGGGGGGGCAACACCTTTTCTCACCCACCCATCAGCCCACTCTAAGTTGACATCTATCAAGGAAACTTCATATTGGACTCGCGGAAACAAACAGATCGATACGTGTACAAGCCAAAATACAATAATATCGTATGGAAGCACACATATACAACAACAAAAACAAATAATTATTTGTTGATACAAGGACGTATACAGTAGTTCAGTGAGCGGAGAAATAACCATAACTACAGTGCACCATCTAACATAAGTGCACCTTTTTGGAATAATTCATGTTATGATAATCAATCGATTCATAGGTATATACAGCGAACATGAAGTATAGGCCAGTAGTGTCTTAAAGTAGATTTTGAAGACAAATCGCACCTTCAAGACATTTGCACGTACTAGTATGTAAGTATATGATGTAGTACGAAGGTTAATTCCCCCATTCCTATGAAAAGGTGATGTGCATTAGAGGAATCATGAGCAAATAGACCTGAGCTAAAACAGTAGAGCAACAAAACAGTTATGGGCTTATAGCAGTTTAAACTTGGTTGATAACTGTAACTGCAACCGATCGTGGCGTCATTTGTGAGCTGCTGCTTTTATGATAGGTATATATTATACACGGACACCTAAACAGAAATCAATTTTGTTTATGCTGGATATCAAAGGAGTACTATTAGCATTTTTGTCCGAAATATTTGGCATTCATGAAATATTAGGTAATTTAGAAGAAAGAAAAAAAAATCATCGGATTTCCGACGATTAATCACTATCCATCTCAATTATAATGTACTATGTATAACTATGTGGTATTAAGGTATGTGTTCGTTATGAACTTTGTGAGGTTTTATGTTTTATGAGGTTTGATTGTTAAAATAAAGAATGTTCTGTTGTTTGCAACGAGAAACGCTTTTGACGCATGTGACGTCTGTTTGAATAAGATTCTTTTGCAAGATATCCACATAAGCTTTAAAGGTTAATAAGAATACCGTTTATTTGATTTTTTTAATTTTATTTGTGGTGATGGTTGCTTGATTATTCCATGTTAAATTACATTCGTATACGGACGTGCAAATATATTTAAACATTATTCTTTGGGAAGTACAATTTTAATGATATTTATTTTAAGTGAGTAGGCGGAGTAAAAAACCGTAAACTTGATTCAGTGAGGATAACCACGGAAATCGATGTGAGAGTCGAGGCTAGTTACCTTAAAGGTAGTTCAGATTCGTCAAATGAGATGCGCGGCGCCATCTTGCATACGCGTTGCGCACGGTGCGTAATGCACGTTAGCTCAGTGTCATGCGGTGCGCGCAAACTAGCCCAGTTCAAAATGGCGACCCGCTATGTAGCATCCCCACGCTTGATGCCCTTTAATCATCATGAACTGGGTTAACGCTCGAGTTGATAAACTGATATATCCACTGCCATGACATCTTTATGCGAACTCATCCAGCTAAACGACTGGCTATTTTCTTAATTACACGTGGGTCATTTGGGTTTTCAAAAAAAGGGTAAGCGAAAAAAGAAAACGGGCAATAAAGCGAAGGTGATTTCTTGTTATTTTTAGCGACTTCAGGGTTTTTTAAACTATCATGACGGATCGGGGGAACGTTCATAATTAATGTATTATGATATTTGATCCTCTTGAGTTTGCGTTTGGCGCCGCTTTTCTCCATTCGCCACATAAGGAAAACATCATTTAGAGGAAAGAAAACCTCTATAAGATTCCTTTCAAGATTGTAAAAGATATTCCGCTAAGAAACACATTTTGTGAGGTTTGCTTGGAGACTGGTTAATTACTTTTAGCGTATCAAGTATCTTTTTGTAATATATTTCTTACAGGAAGCTCGGTTCGCCTGTAACCTCAGAAAGATAAGTTAAGTAAAGACGAATTCGAATCTTTAGGAGAGCGTGTGAGGTATGGCTAAGTCATGTATTTTCTGGACAACCAAACAAATTATGTTGTTGTCACCCTTTTAAGTATTATGTACATTTGTATACAATTTAAATGTATGAATTGTAAGTTATTTTTGCAAGTTATGTCTTAAGGCATATAGTATCTCACTGGCGGAGACGTCGCCGCGACTGCCGCGACTGATCAGTCGCGGTAGTCGCGGCGACGTCTCCGCCAGTTTGATTTCCCCGCGACTCACCGGAGACTCGGCTAGTCTCCAGGAGACGTCGCGGAGGCGACGTCGCCGCAACTGATAGAGACGTCTCCGCGACGTCGCCGCAACTGAAGGGGAGACGTCTCTGCGACGTCGCCGCAACTGATGGAGACGTCGCGGAGACGTCTCCGAGACCTGCTGGAGACTGGAAAAAGTCTCCCAAAAAATCAAACATGTTTGATTTCCCCGCGACTCCCCGGAGACCCGGCTAGTCTCCAGGAGACGTCGCGGCGAAGTCGCGGAGACGTCTCCGCAACCAGCGGAGACTCGAGTCGCCAACAGGTCGCCAACTAGTCTCCCGGCCGGTGAGATACACCCTTTAGACAGGTGTAACAGTTTTCATCTGGAGAATCACGGGGCTCTTTATACAAGAATTGTTCGATCTAAGTACAATGAAGACGGGGATATATTTGGCACGATACCACGATGGATTGGGAGCGGGTACCCAAGCAATTACTTAAAAGGGGATTTTACTGTAGGCAACGGATAGAGTGAGTGTTTTCTTCCGAGAGTTAACTTTCCATGCCCTTGATGCATTAACCTTACGATTTCACAAAGTTAACAATGACCTTGATGGGGAAACGCTTTCGCTTAAATACTTGATTTCATTTTTGGAGAACAAAAGCCAGAACTGTACATGTCGAAGGTGGTGAAATATCAGCTCGAACAAACATGTATTTATGTATTTAATGGCGTAATGATTTGGAGAAAATTATCAAGGTATTACAATATAAAAGATGTTTTGGTTTCCTTGTTCGTTCATACATTAGGCAAATCCTAACCGTTTGTCTAAAGCAGAGTATTGTGCAAGCATCAAACTAATATGATCCACCTATCCAACTATTTCTTTTTTGTCCACATGCCAATGAAGATACCAAATTCCTAGTAACTTTGTCAAATTTAACCATTTATCAAATGGAGCTCTCACACCTCTCGTGTACTTTGTTATTAAGCTTAGGATAACACAATAATGCAATGGGTTTCGTTTTTTTGTTGTAATTTCTCACTGATTATGGAGATATTTACGATTCGATGAAAAGCGTTTCCGGAACGTTTTTCCAAGTGTAGTCATAACCAATGGGCAGTACGACCCCGTGATCAAATCTGACATCATTTTTCATTTTTTCACTTGGTTTTACGGTGTTCCTTTTCCATGAATTTATCATGCATCATTCAGAAAAATCGTACAATAATATCGGTATATGATTAAAGTCTCAATTATCACTTTTGGACAAAATCTTGTGAAGTTAATGTATCTCTTTAAAGCGCATTAGTCGAATGGGGTCTTGGAGGATGCAACACCCCTTTTTAGATGATTGAGACATCATTTTTATGAATGTTAAATCGAAGGAAAAGAAAGTAAAATGAAAGGGCATCCGAGAGACGGAAAGAGAAACCAATTATTTCGAGACTTTCACACGTCGTTCATTCAGTGGATGCTTACAAATATTATTTCAACAAATGACGACAATATAATGATATAAAATATTAAAAACTTTATGAACTATGATATAAAAGCTGGTATGGTGTACAAATTCATATTTATAATTGTTATTCAAATTCTTCAGGCTATGTATCTATTTAAAGAGTTCAATAATAAAATGTCTCAAAGAGGATCGTGTTACCAATAATCAATAATGTGACCGTAACCATCATTTAAAGAGTTCTTATCTTGGGAGTGTATAGAGGGCTCTGTTCGAAATGCTATATCGTGGTCCGCCATTTTGAACTATAGGCTGGTTGGTCTGCACTGCATAATACTGAACCAGTGTGTACACTCTTAAACGAATTGGGCAAAATTGGACAGTATGTTGCCCAACACTGGGCAACATACTGTCCACACAACTATTGGTTAAAATCTGCCCAACTGATGTTCACTTGAAGGCTCAGCAATTGGGTATTATAATTGCCCAGAATTATGAATCTTTTTAACCAACCAACAATTACCCAACTAAATTTACCCAACATTGTAAGAGTGTACTGCCCCACGTTTCGCCATTTTCAACTAGACATAGTATGTGTGCACTACGGAACACTTAGCTGATTTGTAAGTCACACCATGCGCAAGGCGTTTGGAAGATGGCAGCGCGCATCAGATTCACAAATTCGAACTTATTTTAATAGTACCCAGAAGTGTTTGTCTTAATTCAGGCCCTGAGAAAGGTTGGGTGACTCCCTCGACGAGCCCAATTGAATAATTCTAGATCTTCACCAGATCGTGGTATCAAGTTCCCGCATGGAGCGGCTTAGGTTGCGTCCCCGAGTTGCAAATATACGCCTCCAAAATAAAGCCGTTTTTAAATATCTTTCGAGCTTGTCTTTTCGGAATGTTCTTTTTACTGTAGACATTAAAAGGAACTGTTTGCATGGGTGTGTGTTTTTACAACTAAGTGTAGTTGAGCAATTCAAAATACCTGTAAATACAAACTAGTGAATGATATTTTACTTCAGTCGTTGTAAAATGTATATATAGTTGTATAACCAACAACATATGATTAACTGCGATAGTTTACATGGATAAACCTTTGAGTAAAACTACAGTAGTGACTTTGTTTTATTGTTCTGGGCTTGTATGAATAATTTTGAACGTTATAGAACTCTTAGCAGATATAATCGCGGTACGTGTATCACTGAACGAGTGAATGTGCCATGCCAATGATTACAAATTACTTAAAGGGAAAGTTGAGTTTTGGTAGAGAGGGCGCTAGACTACTTAATTGGTTTGTGAGGTAATGAAAAACTGAGTGTAAAATTTGAAAGAGCATAATATTCAAACAATAAAATCATCTTGTTTGATCAAAATCGGTTCAGAAACGGCTGAAATATCCATAAATATAACAATTTGTAATAAACCCGGGGCTCCGGGTTTATTAGAGAATTTTGAACCAGCCGTTACAAATTTTTAAAAATGCTTCCTCTTTTCAAAAAGTTACAAAATAGGTATTTAAATAGTTGTTGGTTATTTCTCTATCTAATCACTATTTCAACAAAGCATCACATGCACAATATTTTATTCAAAATGGTTGAAACCGATGAGTGTTCAGAGAGCGCCCTCTTACGTTTTAACAGCTCTTTTTGAATGATAACATGATCTTTACTACGTCATTTGTAATTTTGTGTTCCTTTCTAGTTATAACTATTAGTTTGTAATGTAATGATGCAGGTTTTGGTTACTAAAATTCAGTTTCACTAAAACTGTACTCTCCTTACCAGAACTCAACTATCCCTTTAATCAATGTAAGGATTGATTTTGTGATCTGTAATTGGTATTTCCTATACTGAAACAGTAGTCTGGAACGAAGGCTACTAGTTACTATCCTTCCATTTTGTGTTCCATGTTTTCTGTTTAACCAGACTATCCTAACATTATGTTAACCTTTTACTATGGGTTCTATGTTATCATTCGGCAAATGTTGACTATGTCTATGTTTGATATATAATTATTTCCTGGGTGAGGCTGAACATATACATGACTTGTCATTATTTTGCTTCAGTGAACTTGGAGTGTCTTAATCAAGTTCGTTACAATCATGAAAAGCTTTCAACAAAACAGTCGTGGCGTAAATCCGTGGAAACTCTTTCCCCTATAATATACTTTCCTCGATCGATTGTCACACTCAGTGATTGAGGTATACATTGTCACACATTTCACAAATAATTAGAGTAGACATTGCCCCACATATTTTATTGAATACATTATTAGGAAAACACATTGTCTCAAACATTTCACTTATGATTGAAGCACACACTTGTTCACAATTTTGCCAAAGTCACGATCATTTTGCTAATTTTAGAATGTGGCCTGCTTGTGTCGTTATGTTTGGAGCATACGTTTACTCACGTATTTTTTTGTTTGTCCTGCATTTGGCTAATAATAGGATAGTCTAATTGAGTTGCGATGTTTGGAGTAAATAATTATCTCCTCACATATTCCTTTTACATGATTGTAAATGTTAGAGTTGTCTGGTTACGTCACGATGATTGGGAAATACATTTTCTCACGTATTTTAAAATTGTAATGATCATTTGGCCCCTTTTGTGGCGCGATGTTTGTAGTACATTTCTCACGTATTTTTTGTACAAAGGCATGCTATTTTGGTATGTTAGGATAGTCGGATTGTGTCGTGATTATCGGAGCACGTTTTCTTAATAGTTGTGTAGCGATGATTGGAGCAAAGCCATTGTCTTACACCATTTAAATTTGTAAGATCATTTTGGCTAAGTTTAGGATAGTTGAGCATACATTTTCTCGCGTATTTTTATATTGTTCTGGGTCGTTTCAAGCTAAGTCTATTTTGTAATGATGTGACTAAGAATAAAACACATGATCTTTTTAGTTGCATACTTGGGTTAATTTAGTGGGTACATAAGGCTAATCCAGTTAACACTAGTTGACGACTAGGGAAACTGTTTGTTGCTTTATAAACTGTATCATTTGGAATACCCTTAGCAAGGAATTAAGCTTGGGGGGTTTTATGAATGTAAGGCCTGATCACCCCTGATCATTTGGCTAATGACAGAATAGTCTTTTTGTGTCACCATCATGCGGCAGAATGTTGGGATAGTCTGATTGTGTCTTGGTGAACTAGATCGTATCAAATCTGGAGAGAGGTTTGGGGGACGGGCTGGGCGACCGGCTTCATCAATTCGGCGCCATAATCACGGTAATGTGATCCCCGGATCCAGGGACTAGCGCGGTAAGGTATTATATCGAATGCGCCCACTCTGTTCAAATGTTTGAATGCCCTCCCACACTCATCGAGTCAATCAAGGATTTATTTATTTATATTTTTTTTGGGGGGGGGGGGGGGGGAGGTACCAATACGTTGATTTGTTGGACTGATTGGGGGAAGTGAATGATTGTGAGGCTCACTATTATGTTTTTCTTGATATTTACACATATATTCACAGTGTTTTTTTAAATATTTTGTATGCAAATTATTGGTTTTTATGTGCCCCACTGCCCCACATAACTACGCCACTAGGTGCTAGGTGCGGTAACCCACCTATTATGACAATCAAGTATTCGAGCGTGATTATGATGAGCGTTGCAAGGGGAAGGGTATGTATATAGGTAAGCAGGTGCCAGTACCTCTAAATAAACCACACGGCGTCGTGTCAAATCAACGATCACATCGTGGGTGTGGTGGATGTTGCAAGGGAAGGGGTGGGGTTGTAGCAGGTGCCAATAAGATATGTCAGACAAGGGTTATGAGGGACGTTCCATTGAGGGAGGGGGGGGCGTGTTGGGGTAAAAGTAACAGGTGGAAGATCCAGTGCATTGGATAGTATCACGAACAATGACGAACTGCCACTTCTTTATTTCAAAGATTCTATTTTAAAAACATGATTTAGTCTATTCGATACCACATCGAGCAATGTCAATGGATAGATCGGATATATGTGGACAAGAGAGCATTATTGCACCCCTCTTTACAGTCATGTAAGACGTGACAGGGGAGGAGGTGGGGTTAGCGCAGAAGATAGTTCTCCCCTGGACATACAGAAACTAGTTGTCCATAGCCCTTGTACGTGTAACATACGCTGCGTTCATGCAGGAACACTATGGGTTATGGCGCTTTCATATTCTATTACTGTGATGTAAGCCAGGGAACTCACATTTAAAATGAAAAAAAACAAAACAAAGTGGATATAAGGTTTCAATAGATAAAGCCATCATATTTCGAATATGTAATCCATATACCCTTGAACCCTCTCTTAAAAAACCAGCGCACACCTGTTGTTTTTGTTTTAGTTCCGACCTTGTCTTTCCAACTTCCGACAACGTCCTTGTCGAACATCGTAAGTGAAACACCATACCTTATTGTAGCAGGAAAATGCGTAATGCGAAGAAACATGAACTGATAATCGATTCCCAAGGGTAGTACGTTATTATATTACTTATAATACTATAGTCCAAGAGCATCAAATTAGTCTGCATCACATGCTGTTGGTTATCAAATTTGCTCCTCGACAAAGAACATCGCGTTACAGAAGAGGATTAAAATACTTGAAAACACACATTTCAACATATTCAACACAACGATAGGCGTGTATTTGTTGGCTCCTTTCTGAGTTTATCGAGAATTGTAAACAAATTATATAATCCTCTTAAGAAATGTTCTTCGAATTATTGTCGCGCGTCAACACATTTCGAGAAATTGAAATTTGACCTTAGGGTGCTGCTTCACTAGAGTTTCTTCTGGAAAAAAAATCCATCTCCCGCATCCCACTTGACTGAAGAACATTACAACTTGTTGTGGTCATGTTACCGGTTCGAATTTCATTCCATCCAATGTTCCCTTTAATAGCTTGCATTCGAGGAGAACAATTTTATGCAATTGTAATGCTCGCGTCAATATTGTCGACTTATAAGAGCCCATATTATATACAGCCTTGTCTTTGACCAATAATCATGATATAAAGTAGAATGCAAGTCAGGCAATGTAGTGTACACTTCTTCTTTGTAAATGGAATACAATTCAGTAACCTTGGAAATCAATATAAACTTGAAAAGTTATAGTTTCGTTTGAGAAAAACAAGTATACACGTGTATAGCAATTCAATCGTTATATTAAATGATTGAATAGTTATACGCTCTTTTTAATCGCAGTTAAAATTTGTTTCTACATTTGTACCGTTTTAAAAGGTGTACAATTGATAAATCCATGGGGATTAGGAATGGTAGGTTAATAACCTCCTATTGAGTGGTCAAACTGGTGTCCAGAAATCATTTGAACATCGATGATATTCGATCTTCAGCAATTTGGATTGACGCATACTTGGTTATTAACGGGTATGATTACACCACGTGTATATACATATTCACGGGTGGTGTACCTGTTTTTATTTATCGATGGTGTCGTATCAAAATTGGCGCCTTGATTTTAAAAATGCATATCTCAGACGTATTAGATTTAAGGTCACGAGATACTTCACTTATTGATGAAATAAGGCCCTTGTTAAAAGTAACCTCCGTCACAAAAACGAATTAGATATTATCTTGATAATGAGATGTATGGTTTTAAAATACAACAGCGAATACAATGTAATATAGACCCACACCTTCATTCGCCAACAGTTCTGCATTTGTTAGTCTACTTGATATTATTATATTTAACTATGAGCTTTTCTATTATATTCAAACAAAAAGGAGAAAAAAACACGTGCCAATTCAAATTTCCTTATTTCCTTAGTTCCTTATCAAAATATTCATTTTTGAAATCTAAGCAAGATATGAACATGTTTTTACGCTGTTCACATGCGTGCATTTTGTGTGTGTCCATGTGTGTGTGTGTGTGTGTGTGTGTGTTTGTGTCAGTACGTGTGTTTGTGTGTTTGAAGTGTGTGTGTGTGTGTGTGTGTGCGTGTACGTGTACGTGTCTCTATTATAGATGTGTGCGCATTTCTGTAATGTGTGTTTACGTCGTGTATATACAACGTGTGTCTGCTTAACTTTCAGTGTTGTTTAGGTAAGGAGTTTAAAACGCTAAAAGTACGGACACTTATGTAACGTTTGACGCATGTTTCACACCTTCTAACAATCAAAGAGTCATAACAGTCATGTCTATAAATCCCAGTTAGACATGTTGATGGTATACTGACATTTGTGATCACAATGTCACGCGAGATTGTGTGAAGAGTATTTGAATGCAAATGCCAAGTTGAGGTCTAGGTCATAGTACATTGTGCATCTGTATGATCTAGCTACATAATGTGTGAACATTTTCCCTATCTCGCTCTACTGCATGGAGATCGATCCTTGTGATAAGAGGTAATCCCCTTTATGAGGAGGTATCCATATGAGGAGGGGGGGGGGGGGGGTAGGGGGAGACGGGTGAAGAAGCGACAAGTTTAATCTTCATTATTTCATTTCATTTCATTTCATTCCACATTCTGCATTTAAAACAACAAATACAATGAATAAAAACTGATTCAAGATTACAACTATACAACAAGCACAGATAAAAACTAGGTTCACGGACAAAAAGAGGAGAGAATTCTACTAGACAAACAATAAATGAGAATGTGGGGGAATAAGAAATAGCCAGAGGCTAATATCGAGGGTAAATCCCCATTATGGCCTAGTGGTTGAGGTTTGATGGTTTATTGTCCCCTCTTACACATGAGCGTAGCTACGGGGGATGAACAGAAATGGACTAAGGTAATCTGAAAAATTTGTTATTAAAGGTAACATGAAATTATCATCATGTCATTTTCAGGTAAATATAAGTATAATGTTGATCACCTAAACGGGTGAAGACTATTTGTCAGCTGGAAATTGTTTGCCCCATTATGACAAAAAAACAAAGCTCCCCTAACAACACCCCCCCCCCCCCCCCCTCCCCGCAATACACACCCACACACACACACACACTGGAAAAGGCCTAGCTTTGCCACTGCTCCAACATATCCTGAAGATAGGGTTAAGGTTAGTTTTCTTATAAATGATTGCCGCTGTTATCCCGATAAATCCTCCCGCTAGAAATGTAACGAAGTGATTCCGTGTTGAGGTCGGTACGTGATGTATCTTATTCGCCCTGATAACATTCAACGTTATTACATTTGTCTTGATGTGATCATTCACTGTTACACTTCTAAGTTCCAAGACAGTACGTATATCCTGTAAAGGATGTGGGCAATGATGTGAGCTTACGTGTGGAAGACTTTTAGTGAGTGTGCAAGCGTGTATGTGGGCGTTTTCTGGAGATTTTTTTTTTTAAAGCGAGGACATATCACAAAGAAACATTCAATGTACCTCTGAATTGGAGAGTAGTATTATGTGTAAAATGTCAATGAGTTTGTATTTTAGCTAGTCGTTCACGGACGAGAATTATAATTAGATGTCCCCCGGAGTACCGTAACGTCATGTACAATTATGTTTGTTTGTTTGTGCGTGCTTTACTGTTATATTGTATTTGCACGCCAGTGTCGGGAGTGTGGAACTTTACGAATACAAGTTAATGTGTTATACTGTTTGAACTAATTGTTGGTCCTGATTGTAATGGTGCTATTGAACATACGAATCACTTGCAAACATGACTATCCGTTAGATAGATCAAGATCCCTTCACAGCGCGAACTCACCTCCGCCCACGTCTGATGTTGAACAGGTTATGAGACCTCCGAAAGTTATTACAGTGCCTCTAATGGCTCTCCAAACAGGAACTAGCCGTTTGCGGACCGTGTACGTCTGTTGTCTTGGGGTTCATTTGCACAAAATGTACAATACACCGATTCAAGAATAGGTCAGCAGATGCTTGTTGCTGATTGGGTCTAAAGGCAATTATCACGTGATCCGACGAAGCGTGAATTGTTGTTGTGCGACAGGGTCCAGGACTTGAGAAGTCGCGGTGAGTGTCTTGTTTTCTCCAAGTACGTTGAAGGTTTCCCATGGGTTTGCCAAAAGGACCAGGCGTCTGCTGCACCGAGCGCCGAGCGTAGGCGACCGGTTTCCCGTTGACACGGCTCAGGTACGCCACGAGGACTGGAGACCCAGACCGAAGCAGTACACCTTCACCTCTTTCCTTTGCTGGGTCTAATTCTAAAAATGTTTGTTTGCGTGATTTACTATGTTAAGGGTACTGAAGCAATCTTCCAAAGGGGGCATAGCGTGAACTAAACATAATTCGAACAGGACACAAAAAATAGACTAGTCTACAGAGAATGATTGCACGAACTAAAACTAATCAAATAGGACCGTTAGGACCTGGGGTGTTTCACAAGAGTCAATGTTAAAGGGTACCACCACCCAACAATAATATTCTTATAAACGAAATGTAACATCTTTAGAATTCCATTCCATCAACAAGTTCACAAAAATATGTTTCCAGAAAAAAATACATAATCGGAAAACGCATCACCATTCTAAATCACGGTCTGAATATACGAGACTCATTTGTCCAGAGCGAACGAATCGCCCGGGATTCTATTGTCTCCAAACGTACGCGTGAATAGCATTGGCGCACTCGCAAATGTTTGGCCTGTATATGGAACCAGGAAAGAGCAGTGGATCCGTAAGTGGTAGAATATAATTGCTTTGTTTATGAATTACACAACCCTTTGCAAAATGTTGTGTATTTATTTGATATCACAAAATGGTACCAAAACATATATTATGTGTTGTTCTTTGCCTGGTGGTCCCCTTTAAACTTACCTCAGGTTGGACCTAACTATATTATGGAAAGCTGTTAGTTTCTTCGTAAAATTGTTGCAACAGTTCTTCAAAAAGGCATGCATTTTTGATAAAAACAGTAATATTTGTTATTATCAAGGAGCCCTAAAGTTATTGGTGTAAATTGTTGTTATAGAAGTCTCAAGTAATTTAATTTTTGCTTTAGAAAATTTCAAGCCTACAAAAGGCCAAGCATAATGTTATTAGTAATTTTATTTTATAATTTAGGTTCAACTAATAGTATCTTTGTAAGACAACCCCTCCCCCCCCCCCCCCCCCCTGATGTTACCTGAGACGTTACGACTTCATTGCAATGTGAAGGCGTTTATAAATGGTAGTGTTTCATGCCCGAGTTCGTTTTAAATTGGTTATGATTTGAAACTATATAGTGTCTTGTTTACATGTGTATCCAAGTTTGAGAGAAATGAAGCATAACCTTCATATTAAGTTATATATGGTTAGGATTTGGTGAAGATTATGATTTTGGTTAGTAAACTTTTGATTATGTTTTTAAACATTATTAGCGGAACAGTCGAACAAACATATGGCATGGGAGCGTTAATGTGTATGTTTTATTTTGTTACTTTAAAACAAGTATACATTATCGTCGGACTCGTGAATGCCTATGGTATCAATTATATTTCTGTTGTAGGTTAGAAAAAATTGTTTTACACTATACCAGAAGACCGTATATCCATACAAAACGTTTGAAATTACAGGGCACTTGACTTGTTATCATTCGATACGCTATTGAAATGTCAGGGTGATCTCAAGCGGATCGTCTTCAGTTGCCAGTTTAACGGACCTAATCCCCAAGCTCCTAATATGATGTACACCAAACTCCGGGGGTGTGTGTTACGCATTCTCCAGGGTGTGTCTTCCGCATTATCCAGGGGTGGATTCTTCAATAATCGCCGAATCGTTCAGGCAACAAGAGGATTCGTGCCAATCTACAAGATCATCCCGTTCCTCTTGGTCTCGTAATGCGACCTCGCCAACCGACTGATCTTTTACATTTCCCACAGGCGTGGGATTCGTGTCTTCTCAGTTTGTCAGTTTGGGAAATGACTTATGTTACACAAGAATATGACGTGATATTAACCGCTTTCTTGTCGACAATCAATATTTTCCCCCCAGGTTGCCGATTTGTGAAGGTTACGGTATCATCATCAAGTCATTCGTATGTCGAACAGGTGACTTACGAGATGATAAACAACTTATTCCCCAAGCCCCATATGGCGCATCCTTGGAAGATCGCTGGAGGTCCTGTCAAGAGTTATCCAAGCGAGATTGCATGGATGAATATCAACATTTCATACCGAAAGGATGCGACTTTCTGTTGTTGTTGTTCAAATCGATGTTCACTTTATGACCTAGAAAACGTTTTATCCATCTCATATATCATGAATGTCTTAGAGCTCAACTAATGTGTCTTACCTATTGAAAGGTGTTAGGTTTAACAGAACATTTTGTTTTCTCGATAATGTGATGACCTATATTATTCAAAATCATACATTTCCTTGCAAGACGCTCTTTAACTCAAAGCGCATGCAAAGTTTTGGAAAAGGGTTTCTAATTTCGATTGCTTCAAAGGAAAAGGCGTGTTCTCGTACCTTCTCGAATTATATGTTTGGGAAAATGGCTTGCTCTTTGTTCACATAGGCAAAGATGTCTAGTGGTAGTGTCATCTGTGTTGTAAGCGTTCGCAATATAAACCCAATAATAGAACTTATAATTGTAAACTCTGAAACAGCTGTATTTTGGGGTGTTGTGATTTCAAAAAGTTTGACCGAAAATGCCCTAAATTTTAGAATCCATTAGCGGAAACAGAAATACGGCATATGAAGATTATGAAGCAAATTTATGCAGCGCAATCTGTTATCTTTATTCTTGATCTGAACACAAATTTGACCTATTCCCCTCTCTCCACCCCCTCAATCAATTCTCGAACACACACTTTTTTGTCAGTGTGCTTTTGTGATTTAGTAACTTTGTAGCATTGTAAAAACTTTGAAAAATTAGAGTCGATAAAAGTGTAAACATTCCATGTTAAATGGATGTTTTATGGCCGAGTAATAAGTTAAAT
The DNA here is from genome assembly GCA_037951105.1 of Echinarachnius parma. Lineage (NCBI taxonomy): Eukaryota > Metazoa > Echinodermata > Echinoidea > Clypeasteroida > Echinarachniidae > Echinarachnius > Echinarachnius parma. The sequence continues at coordinate 148,964 of JBAMJV010005601.1, read as the reverse complement.
AAAGTGATATTTGTTATGCCATTACGTTGACTTTGCACACAGCTGAAATGCTCTCACGGAGACGTTGGACATTTCAATCATAAAAATGTGTATAATATACCGGTAGTGAAATTCGTAAAACCCAAAACCTGTTCGATGCTTCTATTGGTAATACAAATACAAGGTGTGCAAGAACTGCACAATTCTTACGTGAATTTTGTCGATTTGACAATGTTTCCATATAGACCCCTTTAATTTGTTTATTCAATTCTTGTTGATACCATGATGAAATATTAATGAAAGCACGACTTAATGGCTGCGTAATAGATATATTTGAACTAAGAAAATGCAACTTGACATTGGTGGATGACACGATTGTAAACAAGGCTTTAACGAAAACAAGCAAATCGGGGAAAGCAATGCATGAATTTGAGGCGCCTCGCTTCCAACCTCTATAAATCATACCTTCAAATGCTCCTACTCTTGAGATGTTAATCTATTTTTGTTTCGTAGTATTGTTCTGTTGTATTCCAATTCTTCAGATTGAATTAATATATTGCAAATATCCCTTTTTGTTTAAAATACACACAACATAATTGTGTGAGCGGGAGAATTCGTCTACATTATCACCATTAATTGGCACCACAATCATTATCCGAGTTCATTTTTAATCAAAATATAATTGTTATTAAATTTAAAACGTAACCCTTGCTTTAAAGGGACTTAGTAACATTGTCTAAATCCTCAAAACTTACTTGGAACCCTCGTGTTTCTCTCATACCTTATCATATTCATATTAACAATAAAAGGACGGGACAGGTTTCGGTTTTTCAAATTTCCATTTCGTTCAAAAGATATTTACGATTGAAGTGTTTCTGTATGAAATTGTCTACAGGATAATTTCAATCGTGTACAAAGTAAGTGCAATGAGCTAGTAAATATCACTTTGCTTTTTTGCTCATATCTCAGCCCCAAAACCATCCATTTAACGTGAAATTTGCACACATTACGTTGTGGACATATCAGACCACACCTATACACATTTTATTAATCACTCATCACTTGTTGCACTTGTCAACAAAGTTACTAGATTCCTTTAAATGAAACATGTCCCCGACCGGTTCTGAAAATATAACTGTTAATCATAAAGTATTCTTGATAAATATAAAACTGTGATTAGGTAATTTCCATCTGGAAATAGAAAATAAATATGTTTGATTTTGTCTCCTTATTATTAGTGGGAATAGTACAGAATACTGTTTCCAATCTTATGGGCCCAAATTGATATACATGACGTCGAGATGTGATTATTGAACGGTACAGCATGTAACAAGTGTTGTTTGAGGTCAATTGATGAAAGGGAATTGCTAGAGGGCCCGAAGAATAATATTACCTATTTTCTAGTCGTTGAGATATCGTATAAATAAACACAAGAAATAAGTCACAATCAATTGCAATTTGAATAATATTCCCATGGGTGACGTCAAACGTTTAGAGGCTCGCATATTCATACATTTTGCTTGGATATGGGCCATTTATCACAAGAAGTCATGTTTGTTTTATTATCAGGAAACATAGTGCATTATCACATAGAAATCCAAAATTGCGTATATATCAACATATCAAGAGTTAACATTTTAAAAATGTATTTTGCTTTAAATGTTTGAAGTCTCATATCTGAAAGCAATCGTATAGGTAAATTCAAGATTAAGTACATGAACAAAATACATAGACAATATTTTGGTACAAGTGGTTTGTGCGAATTATTGCTAAAAATTGTAAACGGAACTTTGTAGCAATTGTAGTATCCATAGGAATATGAAACGATTTTGTTATAATATATAGTTATGTCGTTTGACCGCGTGAAATTACTGATATTTGAAATTAAATATTTCCAATCACTCCTTTCAACATTGTTCAAAGTTCACCTTGAGATAATCTAGGTCATAATGGAACACGAAAAAGTTAATTAGTTTCCTGCAGATGAATTCTAACGAGTAAATTTAGGATGGCCTCATATAATATATTATTTTATTTATATAAATATTTCTATTGACCGATTCCTCGCTATAGCTCTCAACGATTTGCTCCTTTGTATTAACTGATCACGATAACTCGTTCCCAGAATTTGTTCAGTTAATGAATAATGAATAAATTAATTTCCTTTACAAATTTAAAGGAGTAAAGTATGTCCGTGTGAATTGGTTCATTTACATATTTAGCTCAGTCTTTGCTCCTGAACGCTCAACGGTCAAAATCGGTCCCGAGTTTCCCCTTCCTTTTTATTGTGTCGACTTATTTATTGGTCCATCGTACCTTCTCCCCCCCCCCCCCCCCCCCTCTCTCTCTCTCTCTCCATCGATGAAAGGCTATCAGTGTCATGTCATAAGAAAGACAATTCATGAACTGCGAACGTTTACTGTCTTCTCTTACGTCACGTTATCGTTCCCCACGTCTTAAAATAATTTTGAGTATTGAGTAAAGTGCCATAATAAGATCCGCAGAGTTCCGTGGATATTAAAGCTATTATAGCTGGTATATATTCAAGTAATCACATGAGCTCTACAAAATATCATGAATAAAGATTGGTGATCGGTTTTGTCACCACTCGGATATTGCTTCTGTATGATGAGTTTAAGTTGAACTTTTTTGGCAACGGTGTGTCAGTGAACCATCTCGCAATATTATCGGCGCACATCAATTGAGAGGGTTGTATTTGTTCAACATTATCTTTCCAGAAGAACAACATACATAAAAGATCTGTAGCGCCATAGTATTTGCTTTGAATACTTGATGAGAGGAATCAATAAATCCATAGAGTGTGGTCAGCAGGAGGACGTTCTTGCTTGAAGGGCATACTTGTTGAAGGAAACTTAATAGTGACTAGAGTAAAAGACTCTTCAAGATGCTGGTTTTCGGGGAGCCTTTGCCTAAGTATCACGTTGCTACTCAACGCGTCACTTTTTGGTTGCTAAGGAGAAATACAAGATGAAATGATAAATGTAAAGGTATAATGGAAATTGATTATACAACAAGAAATGATATCGAAGGATATTCATGTTCTTTATTAAGGGGAAAAGACGCGAATAGTTCTTCATCTCCGCTTTGGCTCCACTTTTAGAAACCAGAATGAAATATCAGTGCGGCAGTTTCTATGGAGTAAATATGTTTTGAATCAGCGGGGTAGCGTGGTCGGACTGATGGGGGGTGGGGCTCACCGTAGTTTTTCTTTTTTTTCCAAAAATGTTCCCTTTCCCCTTCAAATTAATGAAGAGCACGGATCCCTGTGCCACCCCCCCCCCCCCCCCCCCCCTTTAGCTACCACACTGTTGTTAATGCATGTATGCATTCATCGCCACCGTGGAATCTTACGGGGTTAGTGCTTGAAGGGGAAGGACACGCTGGAATTTTCGCTTGCTGTTAGGGAAAAGTAATTCCTGACACTTTTTGTCGTATATTTCCTCTTGGGCTGTTAAAGGGATAGTTGAGTATTGGTCAAACTTAACTTTAGTAACCAAAACCTGCACCATTACGGCACAAACTAATATTTATAACTCCACCATGCTTGAAAAGTATACACAATTACAAACGACCAAGTAAAACCCCTGTTATCATTAAAAAAGAGCCGTTACAACTCAAGAGTCAAATTAACTCTAGAGAACGCTAGCGCGAAGCGCTAGCGTTCTATGTCCTATTGATACGGGACTGAAAATGAATATTGTTTGTGAACGCTAATTGTGCTTAAAATTATACATATATGATACGGTACTTACCACCGATTCATTCTCCAATATGTGATCCAACTATCGGTTGGATTAAAATTATGATTTTCCCCTCCATTCCGCTAAAAATTAGTGATTTATGCGGCTCCTCGACTTTTCTCCGTGTGTTAGCGCGACTCCGAGCGCTCCGTGCACTAACAAAAGCGGGTCACGTAACTACTGACATAGCATCAGTGGTGTTATAACACACATACGAAGTTTCGTAGATCAGAATAAACGTCGTTCCGACCAATAATCATTTTGAGGTCTTACACTTATTTGAACTTCACGAAAAGGAGGTTGCAAGCCCTAATCTTTTCAGGAAAGCTTTTAAATGACATTTTCTTTCATATAAGACAATAGTCTCGCAATCTGTGAATTTTGCCTTGTGGATATGGTGGACATGATCTTGAAGATCTCAAAAGCCAAATCTGATATTTGTTTTTCTTGCGATATAACGTAGGCTACGGAAGTAAACTAGTTTGAAATCTCATATGTTCAACTGAGTGAATATAGGTTTTCCCATTCATTTTAACACTTTTGTAATTCAATTTCATTAATTTGTAGTTCAATTTCGTCCCGAGAAACCAACAGACCGTAAATCCCAACTTCAATTTCGTCAATGATGAATCTAATTCGTCATTTGTCAATCAATTTCAAACACTTTGCATTCAAAATCGTCAATTGGCATTGGAATTCGTCTCCGCCGCTGAGCGAGTGGTGAATGTTAAGATCAAATTCGTCTTTGTTCAACCAATTTCGTGATTTTGTCATTCAAATTCGTCGCATGGTATAGCCTTATATGCCTGTCTGTGTCATGACTATGTAGATGGTATAGGTGGTTAGATGGGTATGTGTGTGTGTGTGTGCGTGTGTGTGTACATAATATTTAATATTGTTTTATATATATGTCTTGAAAAAGATTTTAATGCAATTTGTTGTAAACGTGCCTGTGTGCGTGTTGGTGTGCATGTGTGCAAATGTGTGTGTTTGTGAGTGTGTGCGTGTGTTTTGTGCGTGTGAGTTTGTTTTCGAGTGTATACATGTGTATGTTACCCCCTAAATGATTAATGTTACAATTAACAATTACATCAAGACAATATAAAACAGAACATTACAGTGTAAATACATAGGACGAATTCGAATCGAGTTTTAATGAATTGACGAAATTGCGTTCGCTTTTATGTGTTCAGCAACTGTGACCGACGAATTTGATTTGCAATTGACGAAAATGTGTGACTAATGACTAAACTGTGTGGTCTTTGTGTTAAATTGATCGATGAAAGACGAAATTGAAGTTAGGATTTCCGCTCTGGTGGTTCCTCGGGACGAATTTGAATTACAAATTAATGAAATTGAATGACAAACGTGTTAAAAATGAATGGGAAAACCTATATTATGCATGGTGTTTATAAAAACCTGAAATAGATTTTAGCCGAGGGAAACAGGCTAAGCAAATTGGCCTTGCTTTTCATTATTTTATCCCTGGCTGGCATGGATCAATATGTTTACATAAATAGCATGCAATCGTGCTCTTTTACCAAAAGATGATATAATTTTGTTTATACCAAACTGATATTTTTTGTAAATATATCCTTTGCCTAAACATGTCGGAAACTTGTAACACATTAAATTTTGTATTTTTTTTTATAGAGAAAAACAAATACGGAGGCGATTTTCCATGACCAATCTCTTTATTTTAAAAATGTCAGAAAAGGTGTCAACAAAATATCGTATTATTTTGTATTGTTATTGACAGTGTATTGAGGCTATTTTCATGACCAATATCTGGCTTGTCAAGGAATCTAACGGCGATGATTGGTTGACGTGATTATTATGGACGGGAGCGGGTCCGTGTGGGGTATCATGTCTTGTGGAGGGGGGACACTTGACGTACACATTTCCCCCTTCGGATTTGCTTCAGACCTGACTAGAATGTGCCCTCCATTTCCCGTTTCTCAGCTACCACATCATTATTATTGGTACATAAAATTATACCGTCCATCAACCCGCTGCAAATGATATACCATTACAGAGAGTAGTATTGTTCGTTGTTGTTGTTGTTGTTGTTGTTCTTCTTCTTCTTCTTCTTCTTCTTCTTCTTCTTCTTCTTCTTTCAAGATATTAGAACATCAAATTCATAACCCATTCCAAAACGCTCCTAAAATTTGAGGAATAAATATTACTTTCCATTTCTTTTTGTTTTATTATAACACGGATGTGATTGCATCAAAAGAGATAATATGAAACAAAAGACAGGGATCTGCGGTGGCCGTGCACTCTATTGCATTTTCATGAACACTTAATCCTTACCCGTAACCAAAGCTACGTCATATTGTGGAAGCTCTGAGTGGCTTGAGTCCCGATAATACTGATTGGGCGTCCGGGAATCCCCCCTGTGACTGTATTATTCAAGAGGGGCAACTAAGATATAAACGAGTCTGGCGTTGAGCTTGAACTTCAAGGATAGAAATGTATCCTACAAGCCTAATCCATGGGTCTCTTTGGGGTTGACTTCATCAAAGATGAACGATCTGCATGTACCCATGCCAATCTGCATTTACATACAAGGTAGGGCAGTTAGGGTTAACCCCCCCCCCCCCCCCAACCACCACCCCCCCCCCCCCCCCCCCACCGGAGTCAAAGCAATACAATATTCGTGCTAAAATCGTCTCTTGTTTGGAAAGGGCACCTATATATGGGTATACTCATCCAACTTTCAGCCAAAATCATGAGAATCATTTCATTATCGGGCAACATCATATAATTTCTTGCAATACCTTCTCATTTTATGGGAAAAATCATTTGGGCCAAAGTTCCTATATACCCCCTCTGAGAAAAATGTTGTCAGTTTGCCCCTGCCAACGTGACTCTACCATCAACCATCGTGACTTCACCGAAAGGGAGACTGCAGAGATTTGGGAATTAACAAATAATTTACATGTTGTCGAAAGAATACCCCGCGACCATTACTAATGAAAGCGCTGACATTCGGATAAGTACTACATAAGACGTGAGAGATACCTGTGTGTAATGTAAAGTATATGTTTGATATAAGCCGCGGTTCCACAGTGGCCGCAACATAAAGCTTGCAGTTTCGTCTTACAGTATATTCTGAGGTAAGAATAATGCATCTATTTAGTATTGAAATGTTCTTTAAAAATTCGTTTAGCCCGGAGAGGTCGAAGTAGTGAGGGTAAAGCAATATGCGCTGTACAAATGTCTATTATTATTAGTGTTATTAAAAGTATTGAAATACTTATTTTGCGAAGGTGTTGATTTGGGCAGAGGTTAAACGGCTTGTGAAATTTTGTTAGACAAAGCGCTTCAACAAATGATAATTGCGAGTTCGAGAAAAACTGTGTAGTAATTAAATAATAACACAATCTTTAAAACTTACAGATCTTTTTAAAAATCTAAATTCGTCGAGAAACAACTGGAAAATCCATAAATAAAGTAATTTAAATACATTTCCTGGGCGATGACCTTTATTGACGTCATATGCCATTTAAAGGGATAGTGAGTTTTGGTCAACATGGTCAAACTTAATTTTATAACCAAAACCTGCACCATAACATTACAGATTAATAGTTATAACTCCACCATGCTCGAAAGGTATAAAATTACAAACGACTAAGTAAAAAGCATGTTAACAGTAAAAAAAAGAGCTGTTAAAACACAAGAGGGCGCTCTCTAAAAAAGCATTAGTTTCAACCATTTAAAAAAATAAAAACGTGTGCATGTGATGTTTTGTTAAATAATGATTAGATAGAGAGATCGTCAATAACTATTTAAAAACCTCTTTTGTATATATACATTTTTGAAAAAGTGTAAGCATTTTTGTCTTTCACATTTATTCCGATCGGATATATTTATTGATATTCAGCTGTTTCTGAACCGATTGTGATCAAATAAAGTTTATCATGTCATTAGAATTGTATCCTCTTTCAAACTTGACACTCAATTGTTCATTACTTAAAGGGTACCACCACCCAAAAATAATATTATTATTAAAGAAAGGTAACATCTTTAGTATTCCATTCCATCAACAAGTTCACAAAAATATGTTTCCAGAAAAGAAAAAAAATAATTGGAAACGCATCACCATTCTAAAGCATGCGTTCATGAATTACGCAGACTGCTATGTGTGCGGTGAATTGCAATGTGTGCAGAGCGAACGAATCGCCCGGGAATCTATTGTTTACAAACGTGCGCGTGAATAGCATTGGCGCACTCGCAAATGGTTGGCCCGTATGAACCAGGAAATTAATTGCTTTGTTTATGAATTACACAACCCTTTGCAAAATGTTGGGTATCTATTTGATATCACAAAACGGTACCAAAGCATATAATAATGTGTTGTTCTTTGCCTGGTGGTCCCCTTTAATAACAAAAAAAAGCATATCTTGAAGCGCCCTCTATACCAAAACTGAACTATCCCTTTAATTAAAGAAAATATGTATTCATATTTGTGCATTTTTTGAAGCAAAGAAGAATAATCTAAGTGTCCAAATTGCGCCGTCGTGCATCAAGGAAGATATTCGTCAATATGTGTTTCTACCATCTTACCATTATTTTAAGCATGCGCCCAACAATGATTATAATGAAACATTTTGACAGAGTCGTTTGAAAATTTATCTCTTGTTCAAGAAATTCAAATTACATGTCAATTCCTAATGCTTAAATTCATGTGTATGTGACTTTTGGTAGCAATTCAATCCCATTTTGACATGTAATGAATAATGTTATTGATGACGGTTCAGAAGTAGCGCTTTGTCGAATGCGCCTCAGAAAATGGCATGTACAGTTTATGTATGATTTCACTCGTGATAACAAAATAAAATAAAATTTACTTTTTGCTGTTGAACAGTTTCATCCCATTGGTTGGTATATCAGTTACATAGTAATGGATTGAAACAGTCCGTCAGAATAATAATTAATATGGTTGTATAATTATATTTTCGAAAATTACAGTCATATTTTCGAAAATTAGCAGGACCTCAATGTTGAACATAGTATAGTGTCATCGGTGGCCTTTGTTGTTGTTTTTGTTGTTTTAAGTTTATTGGCGTTCTTCATTCATTTTGAATATTTACGCCAATCTTTTTTTTCTTCTTTTTTTCTTCTTTCTTTTATCTTATTTATTTGAACTCAAATAAATTGCTCCTTTAAAAATATATATAATATGTATCTTTTTATATACACGTTTCATTTTTTCCTCATA